>JAVJHY011574325.1:15164-49932 GCA_035593235.1 Phascolosoma agassizii | reverse complement strand
GTTCGTGGGGTCGCCGAAGGTCCGACCGAGTGTCTCCTCGACGCGGGCCAACGCTGCGAGCACTTCGTCCCGCAGCCCGTCTGGGAACGCGCCCTCGTTGGTCCGAAAATGCGTGCAGACCTCCGTCGAAAGCGTGAAGCCCGGGGGCACGGGAATTCCGAGTCGCGTCATCTCGCTCAAGCCCGCGCCCTTGCCGCCGAGCAGGCCGCGCACTGCGCCCGGCTCCAGCTGCGAGAGGTCCGCGTCGAACGCGTGCACGAACGTCATGTCGAGCTCGGCTGCAGTTTGTGAAAGTGGACGATGCGACTCACCGAGTCTGCGATCTGGCCGAGCAACGCCAGACGGTTGGATCGGAGCACCGGGTCTTCGACCATGACGAAGACGTTGTCGAAGTAGAGATCGATCGGAGTGCGGAGCTGGGCGATCCGCTTCAACGCCTCGCCGTAGTCTCGCGCCTGCGTCGCGGCATCGATCGCGGGACGTAGGTCGCGGAAGGCGTCGGCGAGCGTCTGTTCGAAGCCGTCCTCGAGCAGCTTCCCATCCACGTCTCGTTCCTCGACTTCACGCGTGATGTTGAACGCTCGCTTGAACGCGACGGCCAGCGGCTCGTAGGCGTCGGTCGCGCGAAAGGCCTCCACGGCGGCGATTCGATCGCGCAGGTCTCGAAGCGAATGGCCACCGGCAACCTCCCGCCACGCGCCGATGCACGCTTCGACCAAGTCGCGCGGGTTTCGATCGGCAAGCCAAACGCGCAAGCGGGTGTCGAAAAACGTTCGGAGGTCATCCAACTCGAGCGGGTCGGCGCCGTGAAGGGCCGCAGCGGCTTCGATCCAAACTTCGAGATCCACGTCGGCAGGCCCTTCGAACGCGCTGCGAACGACACCGAGCGCGGCTCTGCGCAGCCCAAAAGGATCCGCGTTGCCTTTTGGTTTCTGTCCGATCGCGAAACAGCCCACCAGCGTGTCCATTCGATCGGCAACCGCGAGAAGCGCGCCGAGTGCAGAGCGCGCGACCTCGTCGGCCGCACCGGCGGGCTGGTAATGCTCGGCCATCGCCAAAACGACCGCCTCGTTTTCTCCGGCACCACGCGCGTAGAACGCGCCCATCTGTCCCTGAAGCTCTGGGAACTCAAAGACGATCAGGCTCTCGAGGTCCGCCTTGCAGAGATTCGCGCCGCGTTTTGCGTGCTCGTCGGTCGTGCCGAAGGACTCGGCGAACTTCGACGCGAGTGTTTCGATCCGGACTACCTTGTCCCCGACGGTGCCGAGCTTTCGCTGAAAGACCACGGCGTCGAGTTTGGTGCGCCACGCCTGAAACCCGTGCTCGGCGACGACCTTGCGATCTTCCCGCACGAAGAACTCCGCGTCTTTGAGTCGCGCGCGCAAAACGCGATCGTTGCCCTCGGCAATTCGCTTCGGATCTTCGGCCGTATTCACCACGTTCAAGTAGCGAGGCAACAAACCATCTTTGCCACGCACGGCAAAGTAGCGTTGGTGGTCTCGCATGACTGAAATGACCACTTGGTCTGGGAGCTCTAGAAACGCCTGCTCGAACGACCCAGGGACGACATTGGGCTGCTCCACCAAGGTCGCGCATTCGTGAAGCAGAAAGTCGTCGGGAACGAGCTCGCCACCCAGCTCTTTGGCCGCGGCGCGCAAGTCCGCGTGCATCGAAGCCACGCGCGCAGCCACGTCCACGACGACGTGCGCATCGGCCAGCGCCTTCGCGTACTGGTCGGCGTGGGGCACCTCGAACTCGTCGGGCGCGAGAAAACGGTGGCCGCGGGTCCGCCGTCCCGAGCGCACGCTCGCGAACTCGAACGGAACGAGCGCGTCGTCGAAGAGCGCCAAGATCCAGTGAATCGGCCGTCCGAACGACACGTCGCCCTCGCCCCAACGCATCGACTTTGGAAACGTGATCCGCTGGCACAAACTCTCGGCGAAGCCACCGAGCACATCGATCGATGCGCGTCCTTCTTCTTTGACCACGGCGGTGGCGTAGTCGCCCACCTTCTGCAGCTGATCGACACCGACGCCGTTTTTTTTCGCGAAGCCGATCGCGGCCCTACTCGGTTCGCCGTCCTTGAAGGCCACGCTCCACGGTGGGCCTTTGATCGTTTCTTCGCGGTCGGGCTGGCTCTCGGGAACGCCGACCAACTCCAGCGTCAAACGCCGCGCGGTGCCCACCGTCCGTACCTCACCCTCGAGGCGATGATGAACGAGTAGCTTGTCGGCGTGCGCCTGCATGGACTCGAGCGCATGCCGCACAAACGACGACGGCAGCTCCTCGACCCCGATCTCCAGCAGAAAGTTCGGCATTGGAGCGTCGTGCTATCACCCCGAGGGGTCGGCCTCAACGCGGCACTCAGCCAGCGCGAGCGGCGACGAGTGCAGCGCCCCACAGACCGGCCTCGGGCGAGGCGGCCAACACGACTGCCCGCGCGGGATCCGAGTCGAAGGCGGGCAGGTAGCCATTGAGCCGCTCCCGTGCCTGGCGACGAATCGCTGGCAAGACCGAGGGCCGACGGCTCACCGAGCCACCAAACACGATTCGCTGCGCCGAAACCGTCAACGCCACCGTGGCCGCGAGTTCGCCGAGGTGTGCGCCGACGATTTCCCAGACCGGATGATCGTCGGGCAACGAAGCAGGGTCCTGTCCAGTGCGAGCGAACACCGCTGGCCCAGAAGCCAAACCTTCGATGCAATCGCCATGGAAGGGGCAGACGCCCGCAAACGTATCCGGGTATGCCGAACGAAGGTGACCCATCTCTGGATGCATCGCTCCGTGCACGGCACGGCCACGCACGACGAGCCCGCCCCCGACACCGGTGCCGACGGTCACGTACACGACGGGGTCGGCGTCTCGACCAGCACCCCATCGCGCTTCCGCCAATGCGGCCGCGTTCACATCCGTCTCGACGTACACGTCTGCGGGCAAAGCGGCGCGCAAATCCACGTTGCGCCATGACTCCTTGGGCGTGTTGCCGACGACACCGCGCCGAACAAAGGCGTCGAAGGCTTTCTTTACGTCCGGGAAAGGATAAGTCGCGTGAACGTGCGGGTTCAATTTGCCTGCGTTTGCGAGTTCTAATAACGCTGTATTGACCCTACGGCCGCCGCTCGGATTAATCCGTCCGAATTCGCCGGCGCGCATGCCGACGATAGAAAATTGTTTTATCAGTGGATAATTCACTGGTGCATTTGATATGCGGCCACTGGCGAACCCAACCACCAATAAGCGGCCGAATGGCGCGATACAATGCAAAGCTTCGTCAAAATAGTCCCCGCCGACGGGGTCGAATATTACGTCTGCGCCGCGACCGTCTGTTAAGCGTTTAACGTCACGATGAAAATTCGCGCCGGTATAGTTGATCGTATGATGCGCGCCTTTCGTTTCGGCAACCGCGAGACGTTTCTCACTCGACGCCGCCGCAATGACCCGAGCGCCCAAAACTCGTCCCATCTCAACGGCGGCTAAGCCAACGCCACCCGTGGCCCCAAGCACTAGCAAGGTCTCGCCGGAGGACAATCCAGCGCGTTCGACTAAACCCACATATGCAGTGCGATATGCCGTTTGAAATGCCGCGCCGGTTATAAAATTAAATGTCGAGGGCAATAAGAAACAATTACTCGCCGAGGCGACAACCTGCTCTGCGTATGCACCAAGCAGTACGTTGCCAACGACCGCGTTGCCAACTTGGAGCGTTCGCACTTCGCTGCCCTTATCGATCACGATGCCGCTAAACTCACTACCGGGCACAAACGGTAACGATGGTTTACGCTGATATTTCCCTTGAATGGTCAGTAGATCAGGGAAACCAATCGCAAACGCGCGGTTTTGCACGAGCACCTCGCCGGGCGCAAGCGCCGGCCGCGACAACTCATCTAAGGCAAGATCATGATGATCGCCATACCGTTTGCATACGTGGGCCTTATAATTATTCGACTGGTTATTCATCGTTACCTTATTGAGAGACCGTGCGCGCACCTTGTATTCGCGTTTCGATTTAACTTAATCTTGGGCAAACCGCAAAACGAAACTAGATATGTCAATGCCTCCATTAGCAACATTAGCCACCGATATCGCTGAGATCTTAAAGCAGCGTAACGAGACTATCGCTGTCGCGGAATCGTCTACCGGCGGATTGCTATCGGCCGCATTACTCGCCGTGCCAGGTGCCTCAGCTTACTTTCTAGGCGGGAGTATCGTATACACCGTCGAGGCGCGACGCATTTTACTCGATATATCCGATGACGTATTAGGCACGATGAAACCGTTAAGCGAGGACTACGTCACGCTTTGCGCACGACGCATGCGCGAGAATTTGGATGCCACCTGGGGTCTAGCCGAACTCGGCGCAACTGGTCCGGCCGGCACTCGCTACGGCCACCCGCCAGGTATTTGCGTGCTCGCCGTGGACGGGCCACGCACTTTGACCACCCGAATCGAAACCGGCAGCGACGATCGCGAAACAAATATGTGGACGTTTGTTGAGGCTGGTTTTAAGCTGCTTCGTGATGCGCTGGCATAACGCTCACGACTCAACCGGCGATGCGTGCCGACCTCAATGTTACGAGAGTCGGCGGACAAGCCTCGACACTCCTCGGCTCTGATCGTGGCAGAACACGAAAAATACGTTGCGAACCCGCTATTTACGCGCAAATTTCCCGCGATATCGGGAAATACCGTAAATGGCTTAGGGGAATCCGGCGAGCGCCGGCCATCGCCGTTTTTTTGGCACAAGCCGCATTTGCATGACTTCGGAGAGCTACAGTCTGCCGTAACTGAATATCACCGCCAATCCGAAGCCGTGTGTACCGTGTATACACCATCGGCTGATCGCGGTCCGCAACCTATGGAGCGCGCGCCATGCCGAGCGGAACTGGCGCCACACGACGCAAGTACCGCGGTGAAGCAATTCGCACTCAGCAATGAAAGCGAACTAGTTGGAATCGCCCGCCTCGATCCACAATGGTTGTACGAGGGATTCGAAATCGATCACCCATGGTTAATTGTGATCGGGGTCGCGATGGATCACGGCCAACTTGATCAGGCGCCGCCGAGCTTTACGAATCCTGCGGCTGCAGTTGAAGTCGGCGATAAGTATAATAAAGCCGCGCGCGCTTGCCGCAAACTCGCGAACCACATTCTAAGCTTGGGATATGACGCCAAGGCCTATCAAGGTCCATACGCCACTGCTCTCAACATGCTACCGGCAGCAATGGCTGCAGGGCTCGGTGAACTCGGTAAGCACGGCTCGCTCATCAACCGCGAATTCGGCTCAAGTTTTCGATTATCAGTGGTCAGCACCGATCTGCCGTTGGTCGCGGACCAATCCGATGCATTTGGGATCGACACATTTTGTAGTGGTTGCCAAGTGTGCGCCAATGCCTGCCCGCCGGGCGCAATCCACGCCCAGAAACAAATGGTACGTGGCGTTACAAAATGGTACGTCGATTTCGATAAATGTATTCCTTACTTCGGCGCTGCTTTAGGCTGTGCCGCGTGTATCGCAAAATGCCCCTGGAGCACACCAGGGCGTGCGCCGAAATTGGCGGAAAAATGGGCGCGGCGAACGAAAGCCATTTGAATCGCTAGCCCGAGTATTCAAACGAAGGTGATTGACGAGTGAAAATTGATACCTTAATGCCGGCACTAAATCCTGCCGATGCCGCACAGAAAGCTCAGGAAATCGAGTCTGCGGGCTACGATTGCGCGTGGACTTTTGAGGCGACCAACGACGCATTTTTACCGTTGGCGTACGCCGCGGCGGCGACAACGCAACTACAAGTCGGGACCAACATCGCCGTCGCATTCGCACGCACACCATTTTCGATGGCACAAACGGCGTGGGATTTACAAAGGTACTCGAACGGTCGCTTACACCTTGGTTTAGGCACTCAGGTACGCGCCCACGTCGAACGGCGCTTCTCTGCGGAGTTCGATCATCCGGCCGCCCGGGTGACGGATTACATTCGCTGCGTGCGCGCAATTTGGGATACTTTCCAAAACGGAACGCGGCCAGACTACGACGGCGAATTTTATCGCTTTAAACTCATCAACCCGTTTTTCAACCCCGGCCCGAACGATCATCCAAACATTCCGATTTATCTAGCAGGGGTTAACCCGCGCATGTGTCGCGCTGCCGGCGAAGTCGCCGACGGTTTTCATGTCCATCCAATGCACTCGGTCAGTTACTTAAACGAGGTCGTCCGTCCCGCGCTCGAAACAGGCGCTAAAACCCGTGGCATGTCCGTATCGGATCTAGAGCTGTATTCGCCAGTGTTTGTGATCACCGGCGACACCGAAGCCAACCGTAGCGCGATGGAACAAAGTGTTCGCCAACAGGTATCGTTTTATGGTTCCACGCCCAGTTACGGCGCACTCCTTAAACACCATGGCTTTCACGACCTTGGCAAGCAACTCAATACGCTCATGCGCGAAGGCGATATGGCGGCAATGGCGAAAATCGTTCCCGATGCCTTGCTAGAAGCCGTCGCTGTTATTTGTCCACCGGCCGAGGTTGGCAGACAGATCCGTGAGCGTTATAACGGTGTCCTCGACCGCGTCTCGTTATATATGACCATGACCGGTGACGCAGGATTCGATAAATGGAATGAATTAATTGAAGCTATTCACGCAGCCTAGGAATAATCAATGATTTGTGCGAGACCGCTTCTTATCCGAGAGGATCGAACATGCAACAGATCACGCTAATAGAAGACGCTATTCATCGGCCGGACGAACCCCGCCATTTCATGGAATATAGTTTCCCGACGACGCGCTACCTGGCAATTATTAGCGAGAGAGTCGTCGCGGACTCGAAAAAAGTGCTGAAACTATCGGAGGTCGGCTACCACATCTACGATCCAGTTCCCTACTTTCCGCTCGCGGACGTACAGCTCGAACAACTGCTTGAGTCGGACAAAACGTCCCATTGCCCGTTAAAAGGCGATACGAATTATTTCAACTTTAAAGACGGCGACACTACCTTAGAAAACATAGGTTGGTGCTATTCAGCGGCGCTCGAGTTCGCGCGCGAATTGAGCGGCTACATTGCATTTGATCGGAACTTGGTAAAAATTGTCACGCAGTAAGTTTCAACTATCGGCGGCCTAAACGCCCGTCGTAACGATACAAGTCGCAATGGCCAACCCAGCACTATCCCGAATAGTGGTCGTTTGTGTGGCGATTATTCGTCCCCAATGCTTCGCAACCGACCCACGCGCCCGAGGTCTCACGCGTGACGAATGTCACTAATGTTGAAACCAATTGAGTAAATCGCGGTCGAAGTACTGTCGACAACCCACCAGTTTCCATTAGAATGCGCTCGCAAGCGGCACCCACGGAATCCTTGCGTGCGGCGATTAGAGGCAATGCATGATTAGAATATTTTCCGAAAGAACACAGATCATTAGCACGTTTTTTGCTCTGCTAGTGCTCGGTTTCGCTGCACCGCCATCCAGAGCTGCTCCGAACGCAGACCCCATAGCAGCGCGTACGCATCTCGAAAGTATCGCAAATGAAATGGTGGCCGCATTACAAGATCCGGGCGTGCGCAAAGACGCCGCCAAACTCAATGATCTGGTCGTGCAAACGCTCGTTCCGCATATCGATTTTCGGGTCGCATCTAACCTGGTACTCGGCGCGTATTGGAACGACGCGAGTGAGCCACAACGTGAAGCATTTATCGCCGAATTCAGCGCCTTTCTCGTGCGGTTCTACACAGGCGCTTTATCCAGTTATGTCGATAACCAGGAAGTCCCAGAAAATGGAATGCGTTTTACTGAACAACCAAAACAAAAAAGCGAGCGTGAGGTATTAGTCCGATCGCAGGTTGGCCCGCCCGGTGGCGACGAAATCAATGTCGATTACCGGATGTTCGCGCGCGACGGTTGGAAAGTGATCGACGTGAGCGTTGCCGGCATAAGCATGGTCCAAAGTTACCGTAGCCACTTTAAATCGACAGTCAAAAACAAAGGACTCGATCACCTTATCGGGGAGTTGCGCGAACGCAATCGCTCCTTCGCGGCGAATTGACGGAAACCTCCGTTTGTTTCGACGCAGCCGCATCTCGACGCGCTCTCGAAAGCCTAATAAATCTTGCTCTGCAAACAACTGAACTATCACTGGCATAATGCCCCGCGTACCCTACCAGCCGCGCGATCTTAGCGAACCAGCTGAAATTTTAGACTCAATCCGCGCACGCCGTGGCGGAGAGCTCTTCAACCTCGATCGGATGTTGTTACACAGTATTCCGTTCGCACAAGGCTGGAATGTTTTCTTGGGCAATGTTCGCAATAACCTGTCGGTGCCCGCGAAACTTCGTGAATTAGCGATCTGCGTGGTGGCGGTTGTCAACGGAGCGGAATATGAATTCACACATCACCTCCCCGAATTTGTTGCCGCCGGCGGATCACAAGCGCAGGCCGCTGCGCTGCGCGGCTTAAACGATGCCGATGCAGACGTTTCGATGTTTAATCCAACCGAGCAAGCCGTGATCGCGGCGACCCGGGAAATGTCCTGTAACGTCGGCGTTAGCAATGAAACGTTTGTAGCACTTAGCGGCGCATTAGCCAGCACCCA
Source organism: Phascolosoma agassizii (assembly GCA_035593235.1). Lineage (NCBI taxonomy): Eukaryota > Metazoa > Annelida > Sipuncula > Phascolosomatiformes > Phascolosomatidae > Phascolosoma > Phascolosoma agassizii. The sequence continues at coordinate 41,346 of JAVJHY011574325.1, read as the reverse complement.
GCAATGCGTAGAAATCGTTGGCGTCATAGCCGCATATAATATGGTGTCACGGTTCCTCGTCACGCTCGATATAGAGCTGGAGTAAGTAGGCTTGCACTTGACAATCGCGGCACCTTACGAGTGATTGCTAAGGCATGCGATCCAGCGTACCTCACGACTAAAGATTTCCCACCCAGTTCATAATCGTTAGACTAGTGCCGCAAAGATAAGCGTACAATTAGGATCAGTGCGATCACTGATCTTAATTGTACGCTTGAGTAGACGTTGTACTAACGCGAATAGCGGCAAAGTAGTGTGATGTCACGCGCATTATAGTTTAGCTTCACCCATGTGAAGCTGTTGCGCCTTCTTCTTGTTCTATTCATGTACTAAAATCGCATATCGATCATTGCGCCGCTTTGCTCGCATCAACCGCTTCCAGGAACGGCCTGGTCACGAGCGACGGAGGCAAGCGCTTAGGCGCTGGTTAGCGGCCTCCTTACGGGCCCGCTTAAAAGTTTTTTAACAGGGCACCCCGGATCCGGACGATGAGTGACGAATTTGATATTGCAGAACCGATCGATGTATCGATGCGACCTGTCGCAAGCAGCTTGGCGTATGATATCGATACGCTTTTAGATGCCATTGTGACCGTCCGGGCAAGCGTTCCCGAAGACGCTTTTACCGCCCAAATACTCGGCACCGAACGAGCGGGCCACGGCGTACGCGTCAGCGACACCGGCTTAGTCGTTACGATCGGTTATGTGATTGCCGAAGCGAGCGAGATTTGGGTGGTTGGCGCGAATGGGCAAGTCGTTAGTGGCCACGTCGTTGGTTACGATTACGAAAGCGGTTTCGGTCTTGTTCAACCGCTTGGCAAACTCGATTTGCCGGCAATTGAGCTTGGCGATTCAACGTCTATCGCTGGCGGCGAGAAGGTCGTCGTCGCTGGATGCGGGGGCATCGATCAATCACTAGACGCGACGGTCGTGGCTAAACGGGAATTTGCGGGTTACTGGGAATACGTACTCGACGAGGCGATCTTTACGTCACCCCCGCACCCAAATTGGGGCGGCGCAGCGTTACTCACCAGCGATGGTCGACTCGGCGGAATTGGTTCTCTGTATGTCGAGAATGTCTCCCCGGAAGTGAGCGCCGGCAATATGATTGTGCCGATCGATCTGTTAAAACCGGTCATGGACGAAATGCTGAAATACGGCACGACACTTAAGCCGGCGCGTCCGTGGCTGGGGTTATTTGTTACAGAGACACCTAGCAATTTGGTGGTTGCCGGTGTTTTAGATGGTGGGCCGGCCGAACGCGCGGACATTCGTGCTGGCGACGTAGTCATTGGTGTTGCCGGCGAACGCGCCCGTAACCTCGCCGAATTTTTTCGCCGCATCTGGGCAACCGGCGAAGCCGGCATTGACGTGCCACTCGTCCTTTTTCGCGACGGCGCGGCATTCGATGTTGCGGTTTCGTCGATCGATAGGCGAGCGCAATTTAGGGCGCCCGATCTGCATTAATATCTTTTATGGAAAAGCTCCATTTCGCAAGTGACAACAGTTCCGGGATCCATCCACGGGTATTGGCCGCAATAGAACGGGCTAATCACGGATTTGTTAAAGCTTACGGCGACGACCCTTATACCGAACGCGCGAACGGCGCATTACGAGAAACTTTTGGACCGCAATGCGAGACCTATTTTACGTTTGGCGGGACTGGCGCTAACGTGGTTGGTATTGCCTCACTCGCGCGTTCATTCGAAGCGGTCTATTGTGCGGATTGCTCGCATTTATGGGCGGATGAATGCGCCGCGCCGGAAAAATTTTTCGGCGGCAAGATCGTCCCCGTCCCGTCCCGCTTCGGAAAGATAGACGCCACGACGATCAATGCAAGTATTGGCGAAAACCGCGGCGTACATCACGCCGTCCCAAAAGTCGTCTCGATTACCCAGCCGACGGAATGGGGAACTGTTTATACAGCGGATGAAATCGCAACGCTCGCAGATTTTGCGCACAGTCGTGGAATGTACTTACACATCGACGGCGCACGCTTGGCAAACGCTGCCGCATCACTAGTAACCACCTTAGCCGCTATTTCCACCGACGCCGGCGCCGATGTGATCAGTTTTGGCGGGACGAAAAACGGCATACTTGGCGGCGAGGTCATCATATTTCGTGACGCAAACCTCGCACAGCACGCCGGATATTTGCGCAAACAAGCGACCCAACTCGCCTCCAAGATGCGGTTTGTGGCGGCCCAATTCGAAGCGCTGCTAGACGGCGAGCTGTGGCGCACTAACGCGTTACACGCGAACGCGATGGCCGCACGACTCGCGCACGCGATTGCCGGCACCGAAGGCGTTACACTAAAGTGCCCCGTTGCAGTGAACGCGCTTTTCGTCGAACTTGCGCCGGCGCTCGTTAGCCCGTTGCAAGATCATTGTGAATTTTACATGTGGGACGTAGAGATCTCGATCGCACGTTGGATGACATCGTTTAATACGCCATCCGAGCACGTAGACGAGTTCGCTGCTGTGATCAAAGCGATTGCTCGCGAGCACGGCATCAAGGCCGTTCAAAAATAACACCAGGCGTAACTACGAGGTCAATATCTAAACGCAGACGACGTAGTTACTAATATGTGAAGTTAAACGAGGCGTTCATCATGCCAACAACTGTTCCAGATCTGAATCAATACGGTTTCGATTCCGACTATCAAGCCGTTTATGATATGACATTTCGCTACGCACGCGAGGAACTCTACGAGTTGTGCGCGCGGATGGACGATGACGACTGGTTTCCCAATGACGAATACCGGGCAATGCACGAACAGGGCTTGCTCGGCACAACCGTCGCCACCGAATTCGGTGGCTCCGGGTTTGACGTGCTCGCACAATGTTTTATTTGCGAAGCACTGTCGTACTGGAACCACACAGTCGCCGCGTCGTTTTTAGCAAGCGATAATTTGTGCATCCACAACCTCACCCGCAACGCCAATGCCGCGCAAAAGCAGCAGTACTTTCCCCGCTTTTGCAACGGTGAAGCGATCGGCGCCTTAGGGATGACTGAACCCGGCGCCGGATCCGATGCGCTCGGCTCTATGGCGACAACGGCGCGGCGCGACGGCGACGACTACGTGTTAAATGGGCGTAAATTGTTTATTACGAATGGGCCGGTTGCCGATGTGTTACTGATCTACGCAAAAACTGAGCCTGAGTGCGGCAACAAAGGAATATCCGCATTCATCGTAGAGAACACATTCGAAGGATTTTCGGTCGCGCAAAAACTCGACAAAATGGGTTGGCGCGGTAGCCCAACCGGTGAGCTGGTTTTCGACGACTGCCGGGTACCGGCCGGCAATCTGGTCGGCGCCGAAAATGGCGGCGCCGGCATCATGATGAGCGGCCTCGATATTGAGCGCACTATCGGCGCCTTTTACTGCCTTGGCATGACCCAACGTGCACTCGATTTAGCGGTCGAGTACGCGAATACACGCGAGCAATTTGGTAAAACGATCGGTAATTTCCAAATGGTACAGGCACTACTCGCCGATATGTATACCGATGTGGCAACGATACGCGCGATTACCTATCAGCTCGGTCGCGAAATATTACTCATCCCGGAAGGCGAAGGTGGCCGCGGCGAAATTCACAAGCGCAGCGCGGCAGCCGTGTTACATGCCGGGCGCGCGAGTATGCGAGTACTCGACGCCGCGGTGCAAGTGCATGGCGGTATGGGATTTATGCGCGAGAGCGAAGTTAATCGACTGTACCGCAGCGGCAAAGTCATGGAAATCGGCGCCGGTACCAATCAAGTTCGACAAATGATTATCGCCGGCGAGCTGTTGCGCACCTGAGTTTGCATGGCGCCACGCGCCAGCGAATCAACGACGTTTACAAATATCCTTAGTGGCCACCGTTGGCGCGACTACGCGCGACGAGTGGCCCACCTCAATCAAGCACTCCCCGCACGATAATCGCGCATGTAGCGCTGACAAGCCCTGATCCAGTGCATTAAAACCGCCGGCCACGACGTAAACGTCTGAAAACGGGCCGCATTTCGCGATAAAAATCTGGCACGCAATATGCAGTAATTCATCACGGTACATTGGCCTTTGCGAACACTTGGCCGCGTTACGTTTAACGATCTTGCATATTTAGAGGCAATTTAAATGAAGACATCAACGATGGCGTTCCACGCGTTCGGAGTGGTTTTAGCCGCAGTCTCGTTCGCCCATTCACCGCTGGCAAACGCCCAAGCCGAGGGCGTGTACGAGGCGCTGAGTGGGACGAAATTCAATGCTGCATCGGTACTAAAAGCCAACGGCATTGAATTCGGCGGATGGCTGGAAATTGGCATCGCCGGTAATCCCGATGATCCAGATGACGAAACAAATGGTCCGGTGACATTCAACAATGACGCCAACGAAATCGAAATGAACGAGTTTTATGGATTCATTGAACGCGTCGCATCAACCGACGGTGGTTGGAGCATTGGATTTCGCGCCGACTTACTCTACGGGACCGACGCTCGTTTTTCGCCCACTTCGAATCTCGACGATAAGTTGCTCAGTGCGGACGACTACAAACTCGTCTTTCCGCAAACATATGCGGAAATATACATGCCGGTTGGCAACGGACTAACCGCGAAAGTCGGTCACTTCTATACCATCATCGGCTATGAGGTTGTCACCGCACCCGACAACTTCTTTTTCTCGCACGCCTATACGATGCAGTACGCCGAACCCTTTACCCACACCGGAATTTTGATGTCGTACCCCATAAACGACAACTGGAGTCTCACAGGCGGCGTCGTATCAGGTTGGGATTCATTCTTCCAAGAACCGCCGAATTTTTTAGGTGGCGTGAGTTACACAAGCGACGACGGGAAATCGTCGGTTGCGGTTTCACTTGTAACCGGCGATGTAGACGACGCTGATAAGCATAATCGAACGATGTATAGCGTGGTTATATCGCACGAATTGTCCGAGCAGTTGCACTATGTGTTCCAGCACGATTTTGGCATAGAAGACGAATCCCTGAGCACGCCGCAAAACACTAAGTGGTATGGCATTAATCAATATTTAACTTACGACGTTAGCGACGTATTAGCCGCGGGTATGCGTTTCGAATGGTTTCGCGACGAAGGTGGCACGCGCGTCACCGGTATCAACGACCATTTTTTCGCCGTGACCGCCGGTTTGAACTATACGGTTACGCCGTGGCTTAAACTTCGCCCCGAGTTACGCTACGACTGGACAACCAAGCACAGCGATCCATTTGATGATGGGAGCGACGACAGTCAGTTCCTCATTTCTGCCGATCTAATTATTACTTTTTGATGAGCACTCGCAATTCACAGATAACTGAAGCGGTGCTCACATAGGTTTGTCATGATAGAAGTGCCGTCGATTCACCGGCAGCGTCTAAGGATCTGGAGCTAACGTTTTTTTTAACGGATCATTTCGTCACGAATATCCTTCAGACCGGCTGAAGCTGACCGACCGCTGCCCGCAACGCATCTACCCGCTGGGCATAGTTCGAGTTATCAGGTAAGCAGTGATCTGCATTTAGCCCCGCCAGGTCTTTCTTTACAGACTCACTCATCCCGGAAACATAAACCGAGGTATTCAAGTGTCGTGCGTCGCAGGCAATTGTCTCTACCGCCCTTGCGGCCGACACGTCGATGAACGATACACGAGAAAAGTCCAATACCATCGCACGTGCATCGCGCGGCATACGTTCGCGAACGTGGTGCCCGAGATCCGCCGCCGCACCAAAGCTCAAGGGGCCGCTGAACTCGAATAGCATCACCTTATTTTCCGAACTCGCGAGTAGTTTAGTCTCCTCGGGTGTTATGGCGGCAGGCTGACCTTCCCCGAATGCGATGAGCTGATCGTCAGCCAACATTTTGACAAATGCCAGCGACGCAAGGACCACTCCTACCGCAACCGCAGTAATAAGATCGACGAACACCGTGAGACCAAGCACGATCGCCATCAAACCAAGATCCCACCGCGGCCCTTTGTGTGCGTACTTTAGGTAAGAGAAATCAATAATGTCGTAGCCAACCTTGACTAATATGCCCGCGAGTACGGCGTGTGGAATACGTTCCGCCAGCGGTGCGAGACTAATCACGATTGCAAACAGTACGAACGCATGAACCATGCCGGAAATTCTAGTTTTCCCGCCCGTGCGAATATTCACAACAGTTCTCATCGTCGCGCCAGCGCCTGGTATTGCGCCAAAGAAACCGGCAATCGTATTGCCAACTCCTTGGCCAATCAGTTCGCGATTGGAATCGTGGCGTGTGCGCGTCATGTTGTCTGCAACCAGCGATGTGAGCAGGCTATCTATTGCCCCAAGCAGCGCCAATATAAATGCTGCCTCAAGCACGATAAACAACGTATCGTGTGAAAATGCCGGCAAAATGAAAGACGGGATCCCGCGCGGGATGCTGCCTAATACCGGTGCACCGGGTAGGAGCAAACTGAGGAGCGTACCGATTACCAGCGCAGCTAGGGCCCCTGGGATCAACTTTCCCCATGCGCGCGGCCACGCGAAGATTGCGGTGAGCGTCACGACACCGATTATCAACGCGGAAAAATTAGGCTCCATCACAGCGCCAGGTACCGCGGTCAACGCCGGAATCGTGCCTCCCCCTTCAGGTTCGTGACCGAATAGTCGCGCAAGTTGTAGGGCGATAATGATGCATCCGATGCCGCTCATAAAGCCCGACACGACGGGATACGGTACCAACCTGATGTATTGTCCTAGCTTTAGTACGCCAAATGCGATTTGCAATAAACCCGCCAGCACAACGGCAGCGAACACCAGCGCGGGTTCACCATGGAGTGATGCAAATACGCCCGCGAACACCACGATCATGGGCCCCGTCGGACCAGAAACCTGTGATTCCGTACCGCCGCAGAGAGCGGCAAAAAACCCAACGATTATCGCGCCCCACAACCCCGCAATTGGTCCGGCACCAGAGGCCTCACCAAAGGCCAAAGCCAGCGGTAGCGCGACGATACCGGCGGTGACCCCACCGTATAAATCGCCGCGCAAATTGGAGGTGTTCAGAAACGTCACGTTGTTCTCCCAGGTGATATCATTGTGCTAACGGGTAAGCGTATTAAATTAACCAATCGCCTCGGCGTATCGCTCGTCGACAGGTATGAATCGGTCTTGCGATTCGTCAAAAGCGCTAACGCCGCCCGAAGCAATGTCATAAACCCAGCCGTGCAACTGAAGCTCGCGCTTTGCGATACGGGTCGCGACCGTCGGGTGCGTTCTCAAATGCTGTAGCTGCAACACGACGTTTTGCTCGAGCAGCATTTTCATTTGATCTTTCTCGCTCTTGCCCTTGCCTAACTCGCGGACGATATCTACGGCTGCCTTCGAGAAACTTAGCCACTCCTTTACGTGCGGCAACTCGTCAAGCGATTCGGGATTCATTGCGCCTGTCATCGCACCGCATTCCGTATGGCCGCAAACGACGATGTGCGGAACCTTTAACGCGGCCGTGGCGAATTCGATCGACGCCGTCATTGCCCCCGTATGATTCGTGTGTGGCGGTACAATGTTGCCAGCGTTCCGACAAATGAATAACTCACCGGGCTCGGTTTGCGTAATCATTGCCGTTTCGATACGTGAATCGGAACAGGTAATAAACAGCGCCTCGGGTGACTGTCCGCGACTGAGTTTTTCAAACATTTCACGTTTTTGCGGGAATACTTCGCGCTGGAAACGAACGACTCCTGCTGCAAAATGCGGCATTTTATTCTCCTTAATAATGGGTGTTTACGGCGCTAACACGACGAGCGGCCATGCTGTACCAATTTTCAGTGTTCTGCGCTCGGATCCCCGCTCCACAGTCGCCGCGCAGCAGCGATCTTCGATTTCGAGATCGCCTGGCTACGCCCTTCCACGAACGCGAGCCCATCGACGATCCATTGCGCAATCTGAGGCTGCGTTAATCGATACAAATGATGGCGTCCATCGCGGCGCTCTTCGACAAATCGATGCGCTCGCATCAGACTTAAGTGCTGCGACACACGAGACCCTGGCAGGCCTAGTGATTCAGCCAGCGTGTTCACGTCTTTTTCGCCCTGCTGCATCTCTTCGATCAATCGAATCCGATCGGGATGTGCAATCACTTTAAATATTTCCGCTAATTCTTTAGCGGCAACCTGTCGGCTCGGCAACGCACTTTCCTCGCTAGTCGGACAATCTAGCCGTCGCAAAATATCCATACATTAATAACTTAATATCTGCATTTATTTGCAGACATTAAGGCTGTATCATAAACGACTCACCCCGTAATACAAGCAGAATGTCAGCCTATTCACAATATCAGAGCGTTAGACGAAGGCCACTCGCCGCACAACCATAACTCCAGTATTTTGGCGTAATGGTCAGTCTGCTCAACCTCGTTAGCCGGGTTGTCATACACATGTCACATACATATTCGACAATCCTTCCGCCGACTCGGCAATCAATCAACCATCGCAGGATTTAATATATGAAACCGCCTCGATTCTGGCTAAAGATCGGTCGCGCAATCGTATTCATTGCGCTAGCAGCACCCGCCGCGGGTTCGATCGCAGCGGACAAAGCACTGCTCGATATTTTGATGCAAAACGGTGCAATAACAGCCGAACAACATGCTCAATTGATGCAAAAAGAACGTTTGAGCAGTGAGGATTTCGCGGCATCATCGTCCGCAGATCAAGCAGCTGCTGAGCAGCGTCTGGACAAAACAAATGAACAAAAAGTAGACGGAAAGATCGATACGGCGATTGATCAGAAATTGACCGATAAAGTAGCTGCGAAAATCGAAGCGGAATTCCCTGTAAAAGCCAGTTACGGGAGCAACGGTTTTCGTTTGGAGACTCGCGATGGGAATTGGCAAACGAATTTGCAGTGGCGCGCGCAACTGCGCTACACAAACCCATCATCGGGCGACCCTCGCCAATTAGACGACTTTGCCGACGACCCCGAAAGTACGTTTGAAGCGCGACGCTTGCGTATGAAAATTGGCGGACACGGATACCGACCGTGGCTCGGCTACTACTTCGAAGTAGATTTGCAACCAAGCCGCGATGTCGATGACGATAGTTCTTCGGCGAGCGCCCGTGTGATCGACTGGCGTATTACGGCTGACAAGTGGGATTGGGCCGCACTAAGAGTTGGACAATGGAAGATCGACTATAACCGCGAGCGCGGTGATTCTTCCGGTCGCCAGCAATTTGTCGAACGCTCGATCGTTAATCGAATATTCACTGTCGATCGTCAGGTTGGTGTACAGCTGCGCGGGCATTTGTTTAAGAATACGCCGGCCGATATGCGTTATTACGCTGGGGTATTCACCGGCGAGGGTCGCGGTGTTCGCAACGATGACGACAATATGATGTGGGCCGGCCGCCTGCAATGGAACTTCTTCGGACGCGATCTTAAGTGGCGCCAAACCGACGTTGAATACACTGAATTACCGACGGGCAGTCTCGCCTTTGCCGCGGCAACCCACGAAGGTAGATGTACGCGCTGGTCGTCAAGCGGTTGCGGCAACCTCGACGGATTCGCGCGACCGAGCAGCGCGATCGAGGGGCAATTCGAAGTGGAGCAAATGATGCAAGAGTTCGCATTCAAGTGGCGCGGCCTGTCCGTACAGCAGGAATACCACTGGAAAACGGTTGAAGACAATGTTGCTGGCACGAAGAACGATTTCACCGGCGCCTATGCGCAAGCCGGTTATTTCTTTCATCACTTATTCCCGGCCGTACCTCGGCATCTGGAACTCGCGTTTCGCTACGCATTCGTGAAGGAGCCGAATGAGATGAATCGTGTGCAAGATAACTTGCGCGAAGAATTTACCATCGGTGCGAACTGGTTTCTTGCCGGGCACAACAATAAATTTACCGTCGATTTCTCTCACCTAACTTTGGAAGATGAGTTCTTCAATCGTGATGCCAGTGATAACCGTGGGCGCTTCCAGTGGGATGTCTCCTTCTAATATCGCATCGAGGCATGTGCTACTCATACACGCGTTGGTCGGGGCGGCAACCCGGCCAGCGCGAATGACACCGCCCTATCGTCCCGAAACCATAACGACAATTCACCGTAGCGTGACACCTATCTCACGCAGTGATCATTTAGCTAAACCTAACACCGCGGCCGCCCACTCCGGGAGCTGCTCACGGGCACCCATATACGTATCGCTATCTGCCATAGATTAAACGCGATAACATCTACCAAGCGAGGCAATTGCGTCGCCATCAAGCTGACGGGTGTGGAAAACATTGAAAATGGAAAGTGTTGAATATCAAGTGCCACGACCAAAAGCGCTGCGCGGCAGTACTAGAGCGACACGCTTAAACAAGCTAGTACTGGCTAAAGTTGCTGCACTTGTCGTCGCTTGGTGCCTGAGCTGCACAGCCGCCGCGGACGACGTAGTTCCCATCGAGTCACAGGAAATCAGCGGTGGTATTTATTTACTCACCGGCCGAGGTGGCAACGTTGCGCTCTCTTCCGGCAATGACGGGATCTTTGTTATTGATGATCAGTACGCAACACAATTCACCGCGATAACGGCAGCGGTCGCGAAAATTTCTGACGCTCCAATCCGGTTTTTGTTCAATACGCACTGGCATAACGACCACACCGGCGGCAACGAACAAATGGGCGTTGCGGGAGCGACGATTGTTGCCCACGAAAATGTGCGCAAACGGCTGAGCACGGACCAACGAATCGATTTCTTTAACGTCGACACCCCGGCATCAGCGCGCATTGCGTTGCCGATTGTAACGTTTAGTCGCGATGTAACGTTTCACTTGAACGACGACGATATTCATGTCGTCCACGTGAATAATGCGCACACTGACGGGGATGCAGTCGTGCATTTTCGCCAGGCGAACATAATCCATACAGGCGATGTGTTTTTTCACGAACGCTATCCTTTTATCGATTCTGGCAGCGGCGGTTCAATGACTGGCATGATCGCTGCGGTCGATCGGATCCTTGCATTGGCCGACGACGACACTCGAATTATCCCGGGACATGGCAAGTTAACCGATAAGCGTGGCTTGCAACGCTATCGGGAGATGCTGTCGACCACCTACAACGCAATTGCCGCGTTAATCGTCACCGGAAATGATGTGGAACAGGCCGTGATTGCGAAACCAAGCGCCGCGTTTGACCCCACCTGGGGTAACGGTTTTATTAAACCGGATGTATACGTGCGTATGGTCTATAACGACATTAAACAATCGACCTTGCAATAATTATTCCGCACCCCGCTGAATTTACGATCGCAATATGGGGGCATCGATACACTCGCCTGACGTCGAACACCCAGACACGCATCGTGCGCAGCGCGATAACAATGGCGACGAATTTCGATCGCTTAGCCTAATCGTGTTGCTATCATTGGTGTTCGGCATCGCCGCGTTCGGCACAGACATGTATTTGCCCGCGTTCCCTTCGATTCGACGAAGTTTTGCCGTAGAGCCGCAAGTGGTGCAACTCAGTCTGTCGCTGTTTCTGTATGGAAACGCGATCGGACATCTGATTTTCGGCCCACTATCTGACCGCTACGGGCGTAAACCAATATTGCTGTGGGGACTCGCCGCTTACGCTTGCGCGAGTTTCGGGTGTGCGCTGGCGGCCGATATTCATCAGTTTCTCTGGTTTCGATTAATCCAGGGCGGCGCAGCGGCGAGTGGCCCTGTATTAATTCGTGCACTACTAAACGATCGCCTTGATCGGCACGCGGCAGCGCAAATGCTCGCGCTGTTAACGGGCACCATGGCATTTATTGCAATGCTGACGCCAAGCGTCGGCGGCTGGCTAGTTCAGTATTATCCGTGGCAGTGGATTTTTTACGGTCTCGGCCTAACCGGTATCGTTGTACTGATCACTAGCGCTGTTAGAATCGACGAATCCCTATCGCCGCCCGATCGATTAACAAGACTCGGCGTCAAAGAGCTATTCGAGGGGTATAAGACGATCGGACGATCGCTTAGATTTTGGTGTTACGTTTTACCTCCGTCTCTCATGTTCGCCGGCGTATTCGCTTACGCTGTGGTAAACAGTTTTCTCCTCATCGACGAACTCGGCATGGCCGAGCAGCTCTACGGCATTAGCTATTCAATCGCCGCGACGGCGTATGTTTTAGGATCCTTTACAAGCCGCTGGCTTGTCCGTCGACTTGGGATCGATCGCGGTATTATCGTAGGACTCAGTTTAGGGGTCGTAACCGCTACTGGGGCGGTGTTGGCGAGCCTAAGCTCGCCAATGTCGATACCGCTCGTGGTGATACCAGGACTGTGTATTTTCTTTTCGACGTCCCTAATACTACCAATTGCATTTTCAATGTCGGTGAGCTTGTTTCCACACCATGGCGGTAGCGCCAGTGCGGTGGCGGGCTGCACACAACTTGGATTTGCCGGGCTCAGTTCCGGTTTTGCAGCTTATCTATATGACCGTACAACCATGCCGTTACACATTTTTACGCTGTCCTGTTGTATCGCAGCCTGTGTGCTTTGGTTAGCGGGATCGCGGATACGGGCCAGTTCCCACAACATTTAACGTCTCTATTGCGAAGATATTGTTCCATTTAACGACGGCAAGATGCTTTATTCGCGGTACACGATCTCACACAGCCGCGCCTCTTTCATTGATGCAAGCACAACGCGGTCAAAGGCATCCGTAAGCGCCAACGCGCGCTCCGCGATATCACGCGCCAGGTCCAAAGTTGCGCTATCGTCCACCATATTAATCAGCGGAATTACACGTGCGTCGCCGGTTCCTTTCAACGACCCGTTAGGGTGCGCTAGCAATGCTGCAACGTGCTGAACTTCGATGTTCTCGCCAGGATTAATCCCGATCAATTTAGTTAGTCGTTCAGGTTTATGGGCGATTTTTTCATCTAGTGGCCGACCAACGACAAGCGCGGATACGACCGGAATAACCACGTCTGCAAACGCTGGCACGATAGGTTCATGCCCGCCCGGACTCTTAATCCACCGCGCTCGCGCGCCATCGGCCTTTAACACGCACAAATCGAATTGCTCGCGCTTGAAGATTTCTAGAATCCGGGATGGGGCTAAGCCGCCAACCCTTTTTGGCGTATCGGTTGCGCCGGCAAGTGCAATAACCCTGCCGCGACCGATACTAGGCACTGGGTCGTGTTGATCCGATAGCGAAACTACCTGATCGACTTTATCAGGCGGGTAAGCGTACATATGCGAAGTCGACGATAGCAACACTCGACCCGGGTGTGCGGCCGCCAGCGCATACATCGTAGACTTTTTGCCACCCGCACCGACGAGGCACACAACGCCTGACGTCGCACCGAGTGCACTGAGTAAGGTTTGCTTCACCGTTACCACTTACCCCCCAAAACGCGGCTCCTCGATGCCACGAATGCCAAGCCCGGTGATGCGAAACAATCCACCTGCCCCAAATTGCGGTAACGCTTGTTTCACAAAATGGTCATGGGTCGAAGGATGCGATACCCGCGCCATCGAGGTGACGTAGATCTCGTCGAGATTCGGACCGCCAAAATTGACGCTGGTAATGTTCTTCACCGGCATACCGATGCGCCGCTCGACTTCGCCGTCTGGGGTATATCTGATGAGCTCCCCACCGATCACCATGGCGTTCCATACGCACCCCTCGGCATCAACGGTTGATCCGTCATAAAATCCTGGCTCGTCTTTTGTGGTCGCAAAGTCGCGCTTATTGGAAACTGTGCCGCGCTCGATATCGTAATCATAAGCCCACATAATTTGTTGAAAAGTGTCGGCGAAATAAAACACTTTATCGTCTGGACTCCAACACGGTCCGTTTGAGCAAATAATGCCGTCGTCAATTTTAGTGGTCGTTAGATCGGGATCGAGGCGCCATAACCCGCACAGTCCTTGCTCTTCTTCGTCGTCCATACCGCCGGCCAGAAATCGACCACGGCGATCGACCTTACCGTCGTTTAACCGACTGCGTGGCTCATCGGCTTCAATTCTCTCGATAAGATCGAGTTCGCCAGATTCGAAATCGAATAAATAGAATCCGTCATCTAATGCCAACACCGCGCCACCTTGTTTGCGCAACGCGAGCGCCCCCACATCTTGGTCTAACGACCAATTTCTGGTTTTTCCTGTGCGCGGATCGAGCCGCCAAATTGAAGGATTACCAACCCGCCGACCGGTCCCGTCGACCCAATACAGCACCCCCTCCTCTACGTCCCAGATTGGGCTTTCACCTAAATGATTCCCTGTATTGACAACACATTCGATTGAATACGACACACGTTCCTCCAATGGTCCCTAAGACGCGCGGACGCTAGCGCGATGTAGCTCACGAGTCAAACAGGGTAACAAGAGCAAACCGCTGAATTTGCGGCCGTCTACCTATCAATATTCGGCGTTCAACCGTTCTAGAAACCGATTTGAACATTCGTTCAAATCGCTATACGATTGGCTATTGTTCCGTGTTGTCGTAGAACCGCAACGAAAAGACAATCAGCAGGCACGTCAATGTGAGTGTCGCGCAATTTTAAACACAGTTTGTCGACACTTGAGGCGTATCATTCCGACTACTATCGACGGTTACCGATACGCTCTCAGCTGTTGCTGCAATCAAAACACCACCGCGGCCGACGACTTTCGGAATAGTTTCAACGGACGCAAACCTAACGGACCCGAACGTATGGAAATTTCTGACGAGATCCGCATCCGTGCACCGCGGCAAACAGTCTTTGAATCGTTGAATGATCCAGAGATCCTCAAGCAAGCGATCCCCGGCTGCGAAGAATTAGAGGCCCTGTCGCCCACCGAGTTTAGCGCGGTGGTCGTTTCCAAAGTTGGCCCTCTCAAAGCGCGATTCAAAGGCGCGGTGACGTTATCGGACGTCGTTGCACCGCAAAGTTACACCCTTACTGGCCAAGGCAAAGGCGGACCCGCTGGGTTTGCGAAAATGCGCACTTATGTGCAACTCGAAGAAGATGGTGATGAAACCTTAATGCGCTACCAGGTAAAGGCTGACGTCGGTGGGAAAATCGCGCAGCTCGGTGGCGCGCTCATTGCTAAAACGACGAAAAAACTCGCACAAATATTTTTCACAAGGTTTGAAAATATTGTTAGCGGCGATTCGAAAGGTGCTACTTAGCGGATCAAGTATTAGGCGAGTGCCAATAACCTAAACGGTATTTGTGAACTTATATTCAACAGATAGTGAGAAAATAAATCGTGGCAAAACCCCGTAAAGTGATCATTACCTGCGCACCAACTGGCGCGATCCATACCCCGACGATGTCACCGTATCTACCGGTTACGCCGGCTGAGATAGCTGAGGCCAGCATCAGTGCCCACAACGCAGGCGCGGCGATCATCCACCTCCACGCACGCGATCCTGAATCGGGGAAGCCAACTCAGGACCCCGACGTTTTCCGAGAGTTTTTGCCAACCATCAAAAATGAAACAAATGCAATTATAAACATCACGACCGGCGGCTCACCTCACATGACCGTCGACGAACGACTGCGACCGGCAGCCGAATTCGCACCGGAAGTCGCATCGCTGAATATGGGTTCGATGAATATGGGGTTATTTCCCATGCTGCGCCGCTACGACAACTTCAAATATGACTGGGAAGTGGAACATCTCGAAAAAAGCCGCGATATGGTCTTTAAAAACACCTACCAAGATATCGAGCGCATATTAAACGTGTGCAGCGGCAACAACACCCGCTTCGAATTCGAATGTTACGACACCTCCCACCTCTATAATTTGGCGTATTTCCGTGATGCAGGGATTGTCAAAGCGCCACTGTTCATCCAGACGGTATTCGGGCTGCTTGGCGGTATTGGCGCGCATCCCGATGACGTTTCGCACATGAAACGTACCGCGGATCGACTGTTTGGTGACGATTACGTGTGGTCTGTTCTCGGCGCCGGGCGCAACCAAATCCCGGTGGCTGCGATGTCCGCGTCGATGGGCGGTAATGTTAGGGTCGGACTCGAAGACTCCCTATGGGGTGGACCCGGGCGTCTTGCTGAGGGTTCGGCGGAGCAAGTGACACTCGTAAAAGAAGTGCTTAGCGGGCTCTCCTTAGAGGTTGCGACTCCGGATGAGGCGCGCGAAATGCTGCAGCTCAAAGGTGGCGACAAAATAAACGTGTAATGGTTAACGTTTATTTAAAAAACGCTTGGCGCCCAACGACCAATCGATAGCGTTTGCGCCGATCGCTATGGTAACGTCGGGGGATTAGATTTAACGTCAAGGTTCTACCCGTGAAACAAAGTGAATCAACTGGCCGGCATGTCTCCTTGCTCCACCGCCGCGCCGTGTTCACGCTTCTACTATGGTGCTCGGCGGTCTGCCCCGTATTCGGCGCAACCGACATGCCTGAAACCCTCGTCCGCGCAATCTTCGAGGAATTATTACTCAAACTCGACGAACAGCGGCAATCCGATACCCTAACGGATCAAGCGATCGTCGAGACGGTCGGGACCTTATTAAATCCGCGTATCGACTATCCATCGTTATCCCGTTGGATACTGCGTGAGCACTGGGTCGATGCCACCGACGAGCAACGCAGCGCTTTTAGCGACGTTTTTCAACGATACATCATCAATACCTATGCGCTGGCGTTGGCAAGCGACAAACAAGTGCAGCTCGAGATCGACGACAATCCATTACGAAAGAAGAATGCTGCCGTCGTCTCGGCCGCCATTAGCATCGCGGGCTCGGATGCGGTTCCGCTGCAATTTCGATTAATTAATCGCGACGAGCGGTGGTTATTGTTTGACGTATCGCTCGGCGGCGTGAGCCTCGCTCGAACGTTCCGTTCCGATTTTGGTTACGTCGCTAAAGACGGCGGCATCGATGCCGTTATAGCGCATCTAAACCAACGACTCGCCGGCTCGTAAAAGAAACTAGCCCACGTTTCACTGCATTAGAAACTGCCTGCGCGATAATAATTTGAACTTAACGCTCGTTATCTTCGTCACAGCGAGTAGGGCTTCGCGAGCATTTGCCGACGTGAGTCGAATTGAACATAAACGCCGAGATAATATCGAGGCTAACTAGAGAGATTACCGAGATGAGAAGTACCCACGACCTATATATTGTCGCCGAATCGGGTAGCCGGCCGCCGTTCGCCAAACCAGCAAGACCCGCCAAGCGGGTATCGACACCGCGCCACAGAACTGCGGCCGAACGCGACATTTTGAACGGTCTTACAATCGAGCACGTGGCAGTTCTAGGCGAAAACTAACTATTCCGGGGGCCGCCACTCGGCTCCCATGCCGCCCTGGCCGGTTCGCTCCGTTCATTTTGAAAGCGTCAACGAACGTCGGGTCGCGCGCCCTCCCCACCAGAACGTATCGCGCGCATCCTACCGCGCGATGGTCCTGTACCTAGCTGGCCGCAACACGCTGTCGCGCCCAGCGAAATCTGCGACAATATCGACCTAAAATAAAATAGCAGTGAGGACCAACAGTGGAGAACAATCTAGGTCTGTTCTTAAGTAAGCGCGCGCTCATTAACCCCAACCGCGAAGCCTACGTGGACGGGAATTCACCCGTTAGATTAACGTTCAAGGCGCTTAATGCGCGTTGTAACCAGCTAGCGAATTCGATGATTAACGCTGGTGTCGAAAAAGGCGAGCGGATCGGATTCTTGCTCATGAATAGCGCCGAATTCATGGAAGCTTATCTCGCAGCTGCAAAAATTGGCGCGGTGGTCGTACCGCTCAACTGGCGACTGATAGCGGATGAGCTCGAATTTATTCTTAAAGATAGCGGCACAAAAAGATTAATTTTCGGCGAAGAATTTCTCGAAACCGTCACCGATTTGCATTCGCGCGGCGCTAAAACTGACATCGAGCAATGGATCCAGGTCGTAGATAAAGCGGATATCGCACCATTCGCCGAAAGTTACCAAGCGTTTCGCGCACTTGGCACGGAAACGGAACCGCCAATCCGCGCGTGCGACGACGATATGCTCTACATCATGTATACGTCGGGCACAACGGGCCTCCCGAAAGGTGTCGTACACACGCACAACACCTCGCTATGGGCGGTTTTGACAGTATCGTCAACGCTTTACAATCACGACCAAGACCGTTTTCTCGGCGCATTGCCGATGTTCCACGTCGGTGCGCTTATGCCAATGACATTGAACGTGTATCGGGGCGCGACGAGTATTGTGATGCGGAGCTTCGATCCGAAACGCGCCTGGGAATTAATTCATGAGGAGAAGATCACGAGCGGTCTAGCCGTGCCCGCAATGTTAAATTTTATGTTGCGGGTGCCAAACATCGATCAGTACGACATCTCCGCACTACGTTGGATCTTGTCCGGCGCCGCGCCCGTCCCGGTGCCGCTAATGGAGCGCTACGCCGAGCTCGGTATAGAAATCCACCAAATTTACGGGCTTACCGAAACCGGCGGTCCGGCTTGCGTCATCGATGCTGAAAACGCGATGACCAAAATTGGATCCACCGGGAAAGCATTTTTTCACACCGACGTGCGTCTCGCTAAACCGGACGGCAGTACTTGCGCGGTTGGCGAAGCGGGTGAGATTCTCGTGCGCGGGCCACACATAATGCGCGAATACTGGAACCGCCCGGAGGCGACCGCCGAGACAATCATCGACGGTTGGTTACATTCGGGAGACGTTGGCGTCGCCGATGACGACGGCTTTATATTCATCCAGGACCGCATCAAGGATATGATTATTTCTGGTGGCGAAAACGTCTATCCCGCAGAAATTGAAGGCGTTTTAATGACTCATCCGGATATTACAGAGGCAGCTGTCATCGGCCAGCCCGACGACAAATGGGGCGAATCACCGTTCGCGATCATCGTTTCCACCGACGCGAACCTGTCTCGCGAGGCCGTTATGGCTTACTGCGATTCGAAACTCGCCGGTTTTAAGCAACCCAAAAGAGTTGAGTTCATCGATGTGATTCCGCGTAATCCGAGCGGCAAGATATTGAAACGTGTGTTGCGAGAGGAATACAAAATCTAGTTCAATCCGCCCGGTAGACATCCGGGTAACGGGCGCCGCTAACCCCTGGAATACTTGGCAATGTTCCACTGCCACGCCCGACGATAATCTGACCTTTGAGTCCCTGCTCCATGTGCTTCGAAATGTCGCAATGAACTAGGTAGGTACGATCGTCGCTCGGTACGATAATCGAACCGACCTTGCGCGTCCCACCATGGGCTTCCAAATGGAACATCCCTTGCGGATAAAGGTAGCGCGGTAGTCCATGCACCATCCATTGGTGACGTACCTCGTCGTCGTTAATTAACGTCACTTTAAGGCGCGTACAGGGCTTAATCGCCCATACGTGGTCGCTGTACCCATAGGTCAGCCCACGGCGCGCGAATTTGCGCCCGACCGTCACTTCGATGTCAATGTCTGCGCTTATCGACGGACAATCCTTGGGTAACGTATCGCTATTCGAATTCATCACCATGCCCTCTAGGTCGATGCTCATCGCATGATTTGAATGATCGCTGTGATGTTCATGATCGTGCTGCGCGCGGATATTCGCCGAGAGTGCTAGCAGCAAGACTGAAAAAAAGTACGGGCGCAGCGGCGCAATCATTTGCGCGCCGATCCTGCGCGGGAGAGCAGCAAGGAAATAAATATTATTGACAGCAGAAACGATAGCCAAAAGATCCAAGTATCGCTAAACGTCACGTTGCGTCGTTGTGGATCACCTAATTTGTGGTTACCCATTCCAGCAAACACCGGCACTTCGCCGCGATAGTAAGCAGGAGAGAAAAATGACGCCAAATCCTGCAGACCAGCCATGGTCTTGGGTAACCCGCGCGGTCCAAGAAAATCTTCATAAACAACGAGATTAATATCGCCGCCTGGTCCTATCCCGTTTGTTGTGACCGCTTGCTCGCGATGGTCGTGTGCCAGCCAAGCCCCTTCCCCATTCGCAGTTAGGCCGTTGTTTTCCGTGTTTAACGTTAAATCAACCCGTTGCGCACTCGCGATCCAAAATACGTCGCGCTGCACACGACGCTCACCAGCCAGCGCCACCCCATCGCGGTGCGTCAGGAATGGTTTATGGCCGTGTAAATGCAAGGCAAGACCTTCGCCACCACCGTTGAGCACTCTTAGGCGATAGTTCGCGTTAGGTTGCACAACTATCAACGATTCCTTTAACGTGTAAGGGAACGAACGGCCGTTGAGTAGATAATAATTCGCTCGTCGCTGTGTCACGTTATAGTCTCGATGGACGGCTTTTGCCACGAGTCGCGGATCGTTATGTTGCTGAATGCGATTGTTCAGTCGCGAATCGACCTCCAGGTAATGCAAATCGTATTCTCCGGCGAAGTTCTCGCGTGACGCAACCGACGGCGAACGGACTCGACCGGCGCCGATATTAAACGTTTGCACCCAATTGTTCGGACGATTCTCTTCGACCACGAGGAGGCCCTGCAAACCCAATAGAATGTGCGACTGCGGCTGGACGTGGCAATGATAGAACGCAGTGCCCGGGTGTCGCGGTTGCAACCAATAGTCACGCGCTTCGCCGGGCATGATTGGATGCTCGCTAAATACCGGCACACCGTCGTTGCCGCCACCCTGTGGTTTAGTGAACGGATGATCGACACCGTGAAAATGGATCGTGTGCGGTAGATAGTGAGAATTTTCCAATACGACCCGCACTTCATCGCCCTGTTCTATGCGAATCGACGGTGCAGGTAGTCGGATGGCTCGATTCGCCAATAAGGATTCAAAATTTATCGTCGTCATGCCGCGCGTTTTCGGCGCGAAAACCCAAAACCCAGGGGTTATACCGGGCGCTATTTCGAACTGAGGGACCACGTATTGCCCGTCTGGAGAATGACCGTTTAACTCCATCACCTCGAGGCGAATTTCGATAACGTCTGGATCGCCATCGCCGTCGCGATCATCACTCTTGTGTAACGTGTCCGCAGCAAACAATGACCGCTGCAAAGTATCAGGAGACACGTTATTTGCCCCTTTAACCGCGACCGCAACGTCCCAAGGGTTGTCCGGTGTGCAATCTGCGACCGCATCTATCTGCGCGCCGTCGACCACCATCGCGGCACGCCACGCATCCAATTCAGGTGGGCATACCTCGTCGAGCTCGAGCGCGGCGACGGAGATGTCGCGGTTCTTAGGCGCTGCTATGTAGGGCGGCTCCCCAAACCAATCGAAGTAAGTAGCGTGCCAGCTAAGCGGTAGGTATTCGAGCGGCACGCTCCACGCCATCAACGCGCAGGCGGCCAGCAGACCGCAGGTATAAATGAACTTCACGTGAGATCAGTATTTCCGCGCGGTTTGCGAAGCGACCAGATAGCTAATCCAACCCCTAACACGAGACAAATTACGATCCATTTTAATCGAGCCCACCAGTCAACTATCCCGACGGAGAATGGGAACACAGACACATATTCCCGCGCGGTCCCGCTTTTATCATCGAGCGCTGTCAATAGCCCGATGTAATTCCCCGGCTCGGTGAACTCGATAGTGACGTCCACGCTACCGCGTGGGTAGTGATCCGCAGGTCGGTGAAACATGGTGTTGCGCTCGATATCGGCTGGACTGCCGAGATCCTCGTATGTTGCGTCGATGCCGACGTTGGCCACATCGCGCACGATTCGAAATTCGACCGCCATTTCCCTAAGCGCTTGAGAAATGAAATCAAGGACGATAATCGATTCCGCGACCACAGGGATGTCTTCGCAGAATTCCTGCGATGCTCGTACGCTTGGTTGGTAGCCGGTGAAATGCGCTCGATAAGAGCCGATGGTCATAATGCATTTGTCATCTTCCACCGACACGCCGCCGTGGCCATTAACTGTACTCGCGAAGCAACTCAGGAGCAGGACCCAGATGGCACAACATGCGCGCTTCGTCGTCAATAGATGCACAATTATCGATGCAAATACTTATTGGAAAACCGGCAGCATTGAACCCCCGACTTCAACAATTGCACGCGAACCGTCACCAGCATGGAAGAACAGTAGTCCGGCAATTACGCTATCGGGATCGTTAATCATTTGAGTTAGTCGCTGCGTCTCCCATAACGCGTCCTCGGCAAAAACTTCGATTTTGCGCGTTTCGCCCGCCGGTATCGGTCCGCCCTCTACTCTTAGACCATCAGACGCCAGGTAGTCGTGACTATCTTGTGGCACTAATGTTTGCACCGCGGGATTGATAAAGCGCAGGTTGGCCGTCGAAAATTCGGCTACCTGTAAATTCGACGGGCTGTTATTTTTAACCGTTAACGACATTTGGAAACTTCGTCCCGGAATGCGGTAACGTGCGTTCTCTAAGGTAACCTCCACCTGCGATGGTTCCGGTACTTTCGACGGTATCGTAACCTTGGCCGTACGCAGCGGCGTAGTAACAGGATGGCGTGCTTGCGCCCACTGATAGCCAAGCGCAATGATAATGAATGTCATCACTACGAAACCGATAGCAACGTGGCGGTCACGAGGTGTTAATATTTCGTCGCCATCCCCACCTGCTGCTTCGGCGTTTTCTATCGCGCGCATACGCGACATCAGCAACGGCCGCTTACGCACCCAGTAAAACAACCAAGCACCGCCGATAACAAACCAAATAGCATGCCAGGTAAATATGACATTGAGATTAAATGTTTCAAGATCGATTTTGCGACCGAACATTGTCGAAACTTCGTTAACAAAATCATCCTGCGATCCGGCTACCTCGATCCAACGACCCGGGCCAACCATCGTGCCAGCACCTTCGACACTGAGGATCGGATGAACATGGAAGCGACCCGGACGGCGCGCCTTTAATGTTATTTCGAATGGATAATCACGACCGGGCGTTAACGACGTCGATTGCACCATCGAAACGCCATCGATATGAGACGCGAGCCGCACGAAATTAGGACCCGATGTACCAACATTGAGAAACACACGTCCTTCGACTCCAGGAATGTGTTCAGGCCAATATTGAGAAGGTCGCATTCGCCCACGGACAATCAATTCGTCACCGACCGCGATTGAGGTTTGCGAGAAGTGCATGTCGTACCAATTAATCGTGCGCATGCGTAAATTCGCCTGCTGGGCACGCTCGCCGTGTGCCAACGCAACGCCGACAATGAGGGTCTGCACAAATCCAGTGGCTACAACGAGTAACAACATTCGCGAATGTCTGTGCAGGAGAGTCATTGATTTAATTTATGTTGGTACTAGTGACGACTGTTATTCGGGGTTTATCGATATTCTTTATTGCGCGGAATACAGGTCATATCGCGTTTCGCGTAGCCTGTAAGTAACTCAAATAATCTAGGTCTTCTTCGCCCATGTTTGACGGTTCAAGTAGGTGCCAATCATCCACCATAAGTAATACATTAGCACCGACAAAAATCCCGCAAATACCGCCGTTAGGGGCGTTACTGCATCGCCGAACGTCCGCAATACGCTCCGTTCAACGATACGCACATATTCGGGCAGACCGGTTCGAATGTATTCGTAGCCGAGCAGATCGGCCGCGGTTAACATTTCGCCGTGGTAGTTAATTGGTTCGTGGAAACCCGCGAGCATCGGCCAATTCGCGGGGTAGATAAGCAGCCCCCACATAAACGCGCCGCAAAACCCGGTAATGAATACGCTGCGCGTAATTAGCAAACTGCAGTCTAAGATAATTGCCATCGGGATGAACACGGATGGCCAAACGAAACTAATTGGATAACCGGCGAATAGATGAAAATTTAAATACGTACTTACCCAGCGCATCAGGGAATACGCGAGAACCACCGTGGTGCACGCAATCGGCAATCGGAATCTGGTCCAAAATACGGCGGACAGACCGGCGGGGAAAATCATCAGGAGCACAATTGGCACTAGCGGCCAGAATCGCCGGTCCTTCCAGTCGACCCAGTATTCCCAATCGCCCATCGTCACTGCCATGACAAATGGCGTCGCACCGGCAATGGCGAAGACCACCGCCGTTAGAATAAAGACATCGGTCGTGCGCTCGAGCTTGTCCTTTACTGCCTCTTGATTTTTGTTCACGCTCCGTTACCACCCACCGTATGACTGGTGACCGCTACTTAGGTTACACGCGTGCAATTTATGTGCGCAGGGCAACTTGATCGATTAACTCTTTCATGCGGATCATTAAATGGACGACTACCCCGCCGAGAGCGATTAACGCTAATCCTAACGCGGCGAATCCCCAATGGATTGGAGCGCCGAACAATTCTTCCGCATAAAAGAAGGTGTGACCCCACTCGTTAAGCCCAACGGTCGGCAACACTAAGATCGGACCGCCGATCGCGATACCCAGCGGAACCAGCGATTTCTTTGCGTGCATCGGTAAGCGAGTTTTCGCATACAAAAATGCGCCGACACCAAAAATAATGAGGGCCGGAAAGCCAAGATAGAAAAGGGTTATATGGGTAGGGGTAAAGTCGGTGTCGCGGATGACAACCTGATGCCAGGCCGCATCGCTTTCTCCGGCAAGCGGTCCAAGAATAAGAACAACCGCGGTATAGCCGACCAACCACGTAATAAATTTGAAATAGCGCGATAACTCCACTTCAGGGCTAACCGTGTCCGGCGAGCGCTCACGAGTACGCCACAGATAGGTAACCACGCCGAGGAAGATCGCTGAGCATACGGACGCCTGGAGCCAAAATATCGACATCCAATAGGTTGCAAATTCAGGTTCGAAATAATCCAACCCCATCGTGTAAGCGTACGCATGCATGTACACCCGCGACACAATGTAGACCAACGCGACGCCGGCGATGACTTTGAAAAACGCACCCCAGCAAATACCCGTTTCGCTGGACTGCTGTGCGGCAGTATCGTCGACCTGCCCGATCGCAACGGTTGAACTCATCGCCCTGCTCCTTACCGTGGTTTCAATAGCGATTAATGATAGAGTGCTCATTAAGCGATTTCAAGGACCAACGGTTTGCCGTGGTGCAACAATTTGTGCGCGCATTGAGCGAATATTTTGCTACGCTAGAACACGATTCTATGTGCTTATTTTTTAACATTTTTTTCTATATATTCCGGCTCGCAGTGAACCGTTAAACGATGCCAGAAAACAAATTTAACATTGTTACACCCAAAGAACGCGCGACCCGCTTGCCACCGGACGAACGGCGACGCCAACTAACGGAATGCGCAGTGCACGTTTTCGCGCGGTTTGGCATCGGCAATGCTGGCCACGCACAGGTCGCCGACGAAGCAGGCGTGTCGACACCGACAGTATTTTTGTACATGCCGAATCGACAAGCGTTGATTGATAGCGTGTTGGCGGAAACCGATCGTTACCTAACCGATATGGTCAACCGGGCGGCAAACAGCGCGCACACGCCGGCGGAAAAACTGTTAGCAGTTACCCATGCCTTCGCCGCGGCGATTGATAGCGATCCCGATCACGTAAAGGTATTTCTAAATTGGGGCGCTGTCGTTCACGACGAAACGTGGCCGCAATACATCGATTTCCAAGATCGAATATTAGCCATCTTCGAAGAAATTATTCTCCAAGGTGTGCGTAAAGGTGAGTTGCGAGACGCAGTAAATCCAGTGTGGGGTGCGCACCTCGTCATGGGCTCGGCGAATATGATCGCGCAAATGAAATTTCGCTCACGCGATCAGGCGGAAATTTCAGGATTCCTCAACGCACTCATCCGTGGCGCGTTGTCCCAGCGCGACTAACCCGGACGCTGACTGTCGCGCCGTTGAACGCATGGGCACCGAACACAATCACCTAGACCTAGACCTCAAAGACGCCGACAACGAGCGCCGGTTGTTTGTCGCAATGCTGCTAACAGGCAGCTTTATGATTGCCGAATTGATCGGCGGCGTCTTGTCCGGCTCATTGGCATTACTCGCCGATGCCGGCCACATGCTGGGCGATTTTGTTGCGCTCGCGTTAGCTTGGGCCGCATTCCGGGTCGGCAATAAATCTCCGGATCTGCGCCGCAGTTTTGGCTACCACCGATTTCAAGTACTAGCTGCGTTCGTCAATGGAATCGCATTATTGGCCATCTCCGCATGGATAATCGTTAGCGCGATATCGCGACTCGTTACACCGCAACCGATTCTCGCGGGTCCCATGTTAATAATCGCGACACTGGGATTGATAGTGAATCTCGTTGTGTTTCGACTACTAAGCGACGCGACGCACGCGAATCTAAACGTCCGCAGCG
>JAVJHY011574325.1:0-15154 GCA_035593235.1 Phascolosoma agassizii | reverse complement strand
TGACTTGTTAGGCTCGGTCGCCGCAATCGTCGCCTCGTTGATGATCATGTTTGGTGGCTGGGTAAGCGCTGATCCGCTTTTGTCGATGCTCGCTGCTGGCTTGATCGTTCACGGAGGTTACAGGATCGTGCGCGAGTCCGGTCATATACTCCTCGAAGGCACGCCGGAAGAAGTCGATCCGAGCCAGGTTGGTGCGCAATTAACGGCGCAAATTCCAGCTGTGATAGACATCCACCATGTGCATATTTGGTCGCTAACAAATGAACGTCCCGTACTAACATTGCACGCGCGCGTCGCGGCCGGGGTTGATCACGACGAAACCATGAATCAAATCCATGACGCACTTGGGCGTTTGTTTGGCGTGTCCCATGCGACAGTACAGCTCGAGTACGGCCCCTGCACCGACGATCATTCGCCGTAAGATGTTCTAAGCCTACGGTTGTGGGCACAAAAATAGCCATTGATCAACGAGCTAAGCCTCACTTCCAAAACGCTCATTTCTACACGCGGATCGGCGATCGAACAATTGGTGTATTCACAGCGCGTTCGCTGAGATAATCAGCGAATAGAAACGATTCGTGGAGGTTTACTAAGATGAGCAACAAAATTCAACGTCTCCTACTTGCCACTGATGGATCTGAGGGCTCGCTACACGCGGCTAAATTCGCCGCGACCATCGCGCAGTCTCTAAACGCGTCGGTCACTGTGCTCACCGTACATGATGACGATGTGTTGATGCTCCACGCGATGGGTCCCGCAGTATGGCCCGCCGCCGTTCCTGATGCGTCGCTCAACGTAGAAGAAATAAAAACGGCAACTGAAAAGCGCGCGATCGACACAACCTTAGCCGATACAGAAGTTGCGCTCGGCATCACGGAAAATGTCACCACCGCGCAAGTCTGGGGTCACACTGCCGAGGCGATCTGCGACTACGCTCAGGAAAACGACTTCGATCTCATCGTGATCGGATCGCGTGGACGCTCGGTGTTCTCGCGGCTACTGCTCGGTAGTGTGAGCACCCAAGTTGCACATCACTCCCCATGCCCAGTGACGATAGTGCATTAGCAAGTTTACTCTGCCGTTGATCGAATATTTGGCTCGGTAATCTAACGATAGAGCGGCGAGGTTCCGATCCGTTGCTCGATATCGGCGACAACGAGTTTGTATTTATCGCCGCCTACCCCGCCATAACGGCGTTTAAATTCGAGATTATTCAATTTTTCTTCAAGGCCAGCGACGTTTGGCAGTAACGTATTGTCGTCCACACCGCCGGCAGTTTGTGATTGCAGCCGACGCGCGGCCGCCGCCGATGCCACGGCAATTTCTCCAAAACGCTTGCCGGCTTTATCGGCAGCAAGGTCCTTGAAGCTAAATCCGCTGCCGCCATCCGCATCATCAACTTCTTTGTACAGGCCAATGGCATCGGCTATGACGCCGCCGCCGGTCGCCGCCAGCGCCGCGGAGGTTGCAAAGTGCTGCACAAAATCGGTTCGTCCGTGCAGCCGAAAAGCCACTCGTGGCGGCTTCGGCCAATTTTTTGCGTCGGGCACCAAGGACGTCAAACTTCGACCGCTTGCGTAGGCAGCAAGTACGATCATCGCCGCTCGATTCTCAACGACAGGATCCGATTCTAGCGATCGTTGGCGCGCGCGTTCGAAAATCGCACCGAGCAAATCCGCATACGATCCCGTCTCGGCGTGCTGAACGACCTCGCTGCTTAAGATGCCCGTGTAACTTCGTAATGCTGCGCGGTCTTCTTCGGTGATGATGGTCTCGCGCATCGCATCGATAATGCCGGGCTCCCAGCGATAAGTAAGGTCGACCCGTTGCGGGTGAATTTCTACATTCCGAATCACCTCGGCGAGGTTATTCATGTCAAGCTTGCGAGAGGCATAAACAATGAGTTGTGAAACCGCAGCGTTAGCAATCTCGCTTGGCACACGCAATTGCCCAACTCGTAAATGCCCAATTCCCGCCCGGCCAGCCGATTCGACGATCGACATATCCAAATTAAGGTAGCGGTCTGCGATAGATTTGCTTAAGTCGACGGACGCCACGACGTTTAGTACCCCCTGCGCTATGTCGACAGATGCGCCTGCCGGACCTACTCGATTGATCAAATGAAGTAAAATCACGCCTAACTCTTCCTGATCGACGCTTACTGTTTTTACTTCGCCGGCTTCGAGCCGGCGCGGATCGTGCTCTTGCAACAGCCGTTTCGCGCGTTCAATGTTGGTGACGCTAAGGCGCGCATCGTTTTGTACCGTCGGTGTGCGTTCGAGACATAGCAATAGCGCGCCGATACAGCCGATCGGAACGAGGAGTATTAACAGCAGGAGTAGTCGGAAGATCCAGCGCACAAAAACGGAACACTCTACGTGGAAGCACTCGCGATCTAAGCACGAACAACGTTACGAAGCGAATCGGTCAGATAGTAGCGGCGCAGCCAAGCCTACTAACCGGCGACAATCGCGTCACCCAACGCCCGCGTTCCGGGCGCAGGGATGCGGAATTCCCCGAGGCTAAAATAGCGCTCGGTGCGCTCAGGTCCCGCCATAAGTACCTTGTCACGGTTTGTTTTAGATTTTAGATTGAGTCTACAAACTTTAGTTCTTACATCGCACATAATCTGAACGCATCCGACAGCGCTCAAAGGGACCCTCAGCATGAGTACACAGCGACTACTGCTCGTCACAATACTGTTCGTCATTTGGATTGTGCCGGTAAATACTGCGGCCTATACGATCCAGATCGGCGCATATGCGAAGCCCGAGTTTGCCGAAACCACTCGCGCGCAAGCGGTCGGTGACATGACACACCAATTGGGTGATGATGGGTTAACCCGGATTTACATCGGACATTACACCGCGCTGCCGGACGCGCAGGCTGCACTAATTCAACTCCGTGCGGCCGGCTACCCGGATGCGTTCATCAGCAGTGGCATTTCGCACGCTAGCAACGATCCAATGCCGACAGTCGCGAGCAAGGTAGTCAACGACGTGAGCGGCGACATCGAACAGCGCCGCTACAATGCCGCTAAGGCAAAATTACCGCCCGATCAGCACGCAAATATCGTCGTACTAGACGGTCGTCTGATGTTGCGGGACGGCGAGAATTTTCGACCGATTCACTAATGCCATGGCGCAGTGGCAGCAATAACCCCGTGGGTGTCAGAAAGTAGTTTCCCGTGGCAGACGAACTAAACAGTACAAGACCGAGTAAACTAGACAGAGACGATCTGCAATTCTCTCCGACGCGTCTGAAACATCTCTTAAATTCAACCCCGTCTGTTATATATAGCACGAAGGCGCACGGAGATTTCGCCTGCACGTACGTTAACGATAATGTTTTCTCGGTGCTCGGCTACTCGAAAGCCGAGATGCTCGCGGATACCGAATTCTGGACGAGACATATCCATCCAGACGATCGAGAACGGGTGCTCAAGGAGTTCAGCGCGCAGATTGTCAAAGGCGGTGGCATTCTTGAGTATCGATTCGAACGAAAGACGGGGCAGTACCTTTGGATTCACGATTCTCACCGGCTAATCGGCGACGACGACGGTCGCCCAATTGAGATTATCGGATCGTGGACCGACATTACCCAACAACACGAACTTTCCGATCAGTTAGCTTACGAGGCGTCGCACGATTCGTTAACTGGTCTGGTCAACCGTCGGGAATTCGAAAAACGCCTGGAAAAGACGCTTGCTTCTGCGCGTGAACGAAAATTTTGTGCTGCGTTGTGCTACTTAGATCTTGATCAGTTCAAAGTCATTAACGACTCGCTTGGACATCTCGCGGGTGATCAGCTGCTGAGCCAGCTAGGTGCTGTATTCGGCTCTTTAATCCGCGATCGCGACACCCTCGCGCGACTAGGCGGTGATGAGTTCGGACTCGTTCTACAACATTGCTTGTTAGAGGAAGCCGAAGCCGTCGCCAACATGATCCGGCGCGAAGTCGAGGCCTTTCGCTTCACTTGGGAAGGTGAAACGCATCAAATTGGGGTGAGTATCGGGGTGGCTTTAATCGACGAAAGTTGTGGCGCCGCAAACGACATCCTCAAGCAAGCCGACAGTGCCTGTTACATGGCGAAAGAGCTCGGGCGAGCGCGCGTTTACGTCTATCGAGATGGCGATGGTGACGTTGAACGCCGACAAACAGAAATGGCGCTGGTTGCCTCGATCAATCACGCAATCGAAGAGGATGGCTTCGTATTATTCGCACAATCTATCGTACCCGTAGGCGACGATGACAAAAGCCTTAAGCATTTCGAAATATTGTTACGAATGAAAAACGCGGCTGGCGACCTAATTACGCCGGGCGAATTCTTGGGTGCCGCCGAACGTTATGGGCTGAGCCCACGAATCGATCGGTGGGTTGTGCAAACGGCCATAGCTTGGCTCGCAAAAAATGACGAACTCACCAAACAGCTGTCCAATTGTTCAATCAATTTATCCGGACATACCTTAACCGATGCAGCCGCAATCGATTATATCGAATCGACAATTCGCAACAGCGGCATCGAGCCCAACAAATTGTGCTTCGAAATTACAGAAACCGCGGCGGTATCCAATCTCGCAGCGGCGATCGAATTCATCGGTAGGCTACGTAATATTGGGTGTCGCTTCGCCCTCGATGATTTCGGAAGTGGGTTTTCGTCATTCGCTTATCTGAGTCGACTACCGGTCGATTACTTGAAAATCGATGGCGAATTCGTTCGTGATATTCGTTCGAATACAGTCCATTACGCCTTTGTTCGCGCGATTAACGACATTGCACATGTGATGAACTTAGAGACTATTGCGGAGTTCGTCGAAGACGAACAAATTATGATCGAACTGCGCGCGCTCGGGGTTGATTATGCCCAGGGCTATGGAATTGACAGGCCAGGCGAGCTCGACCTTACGTTGAAACCGTAACTCGAACGCGTTTTCGCGAAATGGCGCACACACCTGCGCACCAAATTTTTCACACCTAATGTCACCGGTGATCCCGGCCCTGATGGAGGAGATTTGCGACGACCCACGAGACCTGGGATCGTTACGCGAACTCTTGTAACCGAAATCTCGACAAGTTATCTTCCAAAAGAAAAGCGACCGCACATGACACTACCCAACAATATTCAAACGGTGCTCGATAGCGTGCTCGGCACAGACGGCGAGTCGACGCCTGCGTTGCGATCAACGGCGTTTACTCACGAGCTCAAACAAAGCAGCGTGTCGGACGTCTCCGGCACGCTAGAAGCGTATCTCGACAAACTGATTACCGAGCCGTCCAAAATCGTAGACGCCGATATCAATTCGCTGATGGCCTCTGGATTCACCGAGGATCAGATATTTGAACTCACGATCGCGGCAGCGCTCGGCACCGGTGTGAGTCGCTATCAGCACACGTTAGCGTTAATCGAGAATGCTGCTACGCCATGAGATTAGAGATCCTGCATAACGGTCACCGCGACACCCAGAAACGTAAATTTGAATTACTGGAAGAAAACAACGGGCATGTGCCCGATCCGATCCGAGTATTAACGTATCGGCGTGACTGGTTTGGCGCGCATTTCGCCGACTGTCTCGAAGAGGGAATGCGCAAAGCCCATGAGTGGTCGGTGTCGGAAACAGAATTGTTTGCAGCGTTCGTATCGAAACTGAATCGCTGCGAATACTGACTAGGTGATCACACCGCGGTCGCGGTGTTAGGAATGGACGAATCGCTGGTTAACGCCATTCTCGAAGACTGGCGCTCGGCGCCGATAGGTCCCCGACTCGGTGCTGCGTTGCAATATATTGAAAAACTCGTGCAATCCCCAGAGACTGTTGCTCGCCAGGATATTGTTAGCATGCACGACGCCGGGTTGTCGGATAAAGCAATTGCCGAGGCCGCCTATGTTGTGCTTCTATTTAGCGTTATGGATCGCCTCGCCGACGCATTCGATTTCCATATTCCAAGCGCAGAACAAGTGCGCGCAACCGGAAGATTCTTAGCGGATGCCGGATACACGGCTTCGAAGAAAATACGCTGACCCTTGATTAGGAGGCTGCCATGGCGAGTACCGAAGAAATATTCGAACATCATCTAGAAGCATTTGGCGCGGGCAATATTGAGCAAATTCTAGTTGATTACGCACCACAGGCGATCATGATCCACAACGATCGGGTGTGGTATGGGCACGAGGGTGCTCGCGATTACTTCGCGCGCTGGCTAAGCGATTTGATACCGCCTGGCTCACGTTTCGATATTATCGATAGGCAGATCGTCGACGATATTATTTTTATTAGCTGGACGGCAGAGTCGGAAAAATATGTGTTCGATTATGGCACCGACACGTTTCTGGTACGGGAATCAAAAATTGTTCGGCAAACCGTCGCAACCCACCATAGGGCGAAGTAAGTTCGCGTAAGTGAATCGATGCAGCAGGTCTAACAGAGGGTATTACGAATGGAATTTGGCGTTACGATAGCACCGCACATTAACAACTGGGATCTCATCCAGTTCGCCGAAACGCTCGATTATGACCGCGCCTGGGTGCCGGATTCGCAGATGATTTGGTCAGATTGCTACGCGATCTTGGCACTCGCGGCGGTAAATACTAAACGCATCAATATCGGCACCGGCGTTTCCATCGCGGGCACACGTATCGCGCCAGTTACTGCCCACTCTATCGGTACGATTAACCAACTAGCACCTGGCCGTACGTTCCTCGGGCTAGGTACTGGGCACACCGCCATGCGGGTCATGGGACAAGACCCAATGCCCGTGAGTGAGTTTCGCGAATACTTGCGCGTCACGCGCGCATTGCTCGACGGTAATGCAGTCGATTACACCTATCGCGGCAATACGCGCGAGATTGAATTTCTCCATCGGGATCGTTATTTCGTCAATTTGGATAATCGCATTCCCATTTACGTCGCAGGCAATGGGCCGAAGGCCTGTCAGGCAGCGGGCGCCTACGGTGACGGTTGGACCACCATCGGTCGCGATCCCGTACAACTGGGCGCCGCGATGGCCGAAATATCAAAGGGCGCGAGCGCAACTCAGCGAGAACTCGATGCGACGTTTCACACAACATTGTTTTCGTGCACCTCCGTTCTCGGTCCCGGGGAAGATCTCACCAGCGAACGGGTGATAAATGAAGTCGGTAGCTGGGTAACGACCGAATTACATTTTTTCTACGAAATCTGGAACAAGATGGGGCAGAAAGATGAAATGATTCCAGCACATTTCGTTAATATGTGGGACGAATACCTCGACCGCGTCGCGAATTTTAGCTTACCGGAGAATGCGCGATTTCGGCAGGTGCACAACGGTCACGCGATTTATCTTGTGCCGGAAGAGCGGCGTTTCGTTACCCCCGAAGCGATCCGCGCGATTTGCATGGTCGGGTCTGCCGAAGACATTATCGATCAAGTTAGAGAAGTGCAGAAAACGGGCATCAAGGAGATTAATATTATGCCGGCGGCAGACTACGCGAGAAATGCAATCCAGGATTTCGCCGAAAAAATAATTCCAGCATTCCGTTGAACATCAACCTAGTCGTTGGTGAACAGCAGATGCGCAATCCGCCAACTCGTATTGTTTCTCAATAACAAGAAGTAGTCCGTTCCCGTTTGCACCCGCTCGCCCTGAGTTAATCGCCAGCGCGCTAAAACCCTCGCAATGTCACCATCGCGGTCGACAACGATTTGTACGGGGATTTCCTTCATGGGTGTGGTCGCTCGATCATGCGCTTGCTGCTGTCCAGCAATGAAACCCTTTAACGGGTAGCTACGCAGCTGCCCTTCAGCATTAACAAACTGGATCACTGCTTGTGGCAGAAAACAGGCCTGATAAATTGCCAATTGCTGCTCGCTCCAACTCGTGAAGTATCCGTTGATAAAAGCACGAATGTCGGCATTAGATCCAGAATTTCTCGACTCTTCTAGCGCTATTTCTTCGAGTGCCAGTTGAGGATCCGACAAAACGGCATTGTCATTCGATAACGGTCGAACGACTTCTCGCTCGCCAACGACGAGTGCACCTGCGGCGATGCAGATCGTACTCAAAATAAAGATTACGCCGATTCGATTACCATTCATTATTCCCGGTCCTGTAAACTCGCCCTATCAAAGATGTTGGATACCCTAAACTAATTTATACCCTCGGCGAGTCATAATCTGTGAAAAACAAAGTTAAACGTCCTCGGCGTCAAGAATCGGAGAACGTTGCTGGAAGCCTGCCGCCCCCCAGCACTAATTGGGGCTCAGCGAATAAAGTCCGCCTATTACTAGGAACGGTTTGTTTCATTGCGGGTGGTGCGATGATGGTCATCGAGATCACGGGCATACGCTTACTCGCGCCAATTTTCGGAAACAGCTTGTACACCTGGACTGCGCTCATTGGGGTTGTGCTGATCGCGTTCAGCGTAGGTGGATATTTGGGCGGGTGGTTGGCGGATCGATCGCCGCAAATGTCCACCCTAGGATCGCTAATGCTAGGTTCCGCGCTATTCACGGCCCTAATTCCCGTCGTGCATATCGCGATCGGGCGTTCGATGAACAACCTGGGTTTAATCGAAGGGCCGATATTATTATCGTTAATACTGTTCACCGTACCCGGTTGTCTTCTCGGTACGGTCTCGCCATTCACGGTTCGTTTGTTATCGCGCCATACAGATGGTCAGTGGATCGGCGCGGCTGCCGGATTGGCGGGTATGGCCGGTTCGTTGGGTAGTTTTATTGGGACATTTGCAACCGGTTTTTTTCTGATTCCGCGGTTTCCAGTCACACAAATATTTATTGTCACCGCGGCGCTGCTCCTTGGATTGAGTATCGTATTGGCCGTCTCGTTCAGAGCTTGGCCAAACCGCGTTGCGACCATCACCATAACAACGTTCATGTTAGCGACCGGTCTCTTTCTCGCCCAATATACCGAGCCTAAACCAAACAATACGCTAGTCCAGAAACAAACCTACTACCATCAAATCACGGTTTTCGATCGACTATTCGGTCCGCGCGATACGCGCCGCTACCTTAAATTAGACACGACTATCGAAGGCGGCCAAGAGATCAACAGCGGCGACCTAACGGTCGCCTATCAACAATACTGGCAGTTCGCAGAACTCTTGGAATCGGGTGTGTCGCGCGCATTGTTTCTTGGGGCCGGCGCCTTTGGGATGCCCGAACATGTCGCTGCGCGTTGGCCCGATGCGGTTGTTGACGTCGTTGAAATCGACCCCGCCGTCATTGACGTTGGTTACGAATACTTCGGCCTCGAGAAGTATCCAAATATTAAAGCACACGCAATTGATGCCCGCCGATTCATTAACACCACGCCCGACACCTACGACTATATTTTTGGCGATGCATACAACGGTGTTCGCTACATCCCTGCGCACCTGACGACGCAAGAATTTTTCCAAACAATTCGCGCGCGCCTCAATCCGAGTGGTATTTTCATGATGAATATTGTGAGCAGCGTTGCTGGCGAGCATGCCGATTTATTTCGCTCGATCCATGCGACGATTGCCGCAGTGTTCCCTCACGTCGAAGTATTCTCGACGACCCCCGCAAACCCGCGACAAACGAGCAATGTGCTCGTACTAGCCGCGGATCGAGATTTATCAATATTTCATCAGGGCAGATCCGACGGCGCGAGTTTGTCTCGCTTGGTTCGTGGTTACCTGCCGCGATCGGCGTATTCATACCGGGCGGCGACAATTCTCACCGACCAACATAATCCAATCGAATATATTGTCGCTAGGCATCTAGGGAAATAGATCGTCACCGCTAAGGTCTGAACCAATGTAGTCGTCTTCGACGCAGCCTGATATTAGCTCTGCTGTTCGGCGGACGGCAACCTCGATAGCTCGTCTACCCACTGCAAGGCCGAGCGACGCCAAATTTGCTTTACAGGCGTTAAGTCGTGGCGCTGACGGATTGTACCGCCACGCAATCCATACGCTTTCGGGCCGTCACCAACGCTTGTCGCATAAATTGCCGTGCCGCAATTCTCACAGAACGCCTGTGCACGCCGGTTACCACTTTGAGCCGTCTTGATGTAAATTTTCGGATCGCCGCGTTTAAAGGATAGGCCGTCTTCTTCGGTAAATACGACTAAACGATACGCCGTGCCGGACAGCTCCTGACAATCCGAACAATGGCATACAACTACTTTATTGACGTCAATCTCAGCTTCAAATTGAATCTCCCCACAATGACACTGTCCATCGATCTTCATACCGTTCCCCTCGTTAAATCGAATATCCTTAAGCCTCGAGCGTCTGTCTAGCCCAGCAACACTTCTGCCCATTGTTCGAGGGCAGATTCGTGGCCCGGAACAAGCTGGACCGCAATCTGGTCGTAACCTGCTCCCTCCAAAGCCGCGACCCTTTCGCGGATTTCGTCCGGTCGACCCGTTAAGGTAAGCGCCTGCAACATCTCACCAGTGATAAATTGCTCTTCTTCGGGACGAAGATACATCAAATGGCCATCGTGGAGGGTCATATAGCGCGCGTCCGCCGGCTCATAACGTTCATAAATTTCACGATAGGCATCGATCAGCGACTGCATTTCTACCGGCACATTCGCATTGGCACCATCTTCAACCATCCAATGCCATGCGATCGCCGGCCAAGGTCCTGCTTGGGCACGCGCGCGCGGAGAATCGTACGCCTCTCCGGGACTTAGAACGCATCCGAGATTTAGACACGTTGTATAAATCGAATCGGGATCGCGCCCAGCGGCACGACACGCCGAACGCACCTCATTTGCTTCGTTAAGGGCGTTCGGGCTCATCCATGCGTTGATAAATCCGTCGGCAATTCCCGCGGCGAGTGCGCGTGCTTTCGGGCCAAATGCCGATAGATGTACGGGGATCGAATCTTCAACGTTAATGAACCCTGTGGGGGGTTGCATGAATTTCATCTTGTGTCGTTCGCCGTCTACCTGAGTTTCGACAACGTCACCGTCCCACAATCCGCGCATTACACGTGCGTACTCACGAAGATCTCTAAGCTTTTGCGCGCCCAGACCCATGGTCCGCCGCGCTGTGTAACCGGTACCTAGCCCGGCGACGATCCGACCTGGCGCTAGGGCATTTAGGGATGCCATTGCATTGGCCGCTACGGGCGCAATTCGATTGGACGGCACGAGCACGCCAGCACAAAGTTTTATTTTTGAGGTATGCATTGCAGCGGCCGACATCGCAACCAGAATGTCAGTGCATAATAATTGCGTGTCGTAAAACCAGGCGTGGGAAAACCCTAATGTTTCGGCGCGTTCTACGGTTTTCCAAGCTGTCGCTGTCGGCGTAAGTGATATTCCAAAATCCACCGTTCGGAACTCCGAATTCTAATTGGGTATCATCTCCGCGTAGCTTAGCACGTGCGGCGCAGACGATAACGCATAAGATGGCGGGCCACTATTGTCGCTTAGGTAGGAAGACGGATCGCTTATAACGAAACGGAAAGTTCGTATTACAGTTAGCTAGCGGTTTCGGTTTTGGTGTTCCCGCGCTTCGGTTTTTTGGGTTTTGATTTCTTATTCTTATCTTTGCGTTTCTTGTGTTTCTTATCCTTCACCGGCGCGCCCGACCGATTTTCATCGGCCTGAGATTTCGCCCTCGAGCGACCCTCACCGTCTATTTCGATACGCAGTTTTTCACCGCACACGTAAACTTTCTTTAAGTGCTGAAAAATATCGCGCGGCATACCTTCCGGTAAATCCACGGTGCTGTGCCGATCATAGAGTTTGATATAACCAATGTCGCTACTATCGAGGCCCGCCTCATTGGCAATCGCGCCTACAATGTTTTTCGGTAGCGCACCCTGCTCGCGGCCAACGGCAAGACGATAACGCGCCATGCCTGGTTCTGGCTGGCGCAGCGGCTTGCTGTCACCTCGTCCACCGTCTCGCTTATCTCGCGTACGGCCTCGTTCCTTGGTTGAATGACCTCGATCCGTGTCCCGGGGCGCGTCACGTTGTTCAGGGATATCAACCAACTTCGGAATTAACGGGCGTTCGCGTTGCACCAAAAACGCCAAGGCGGCTGCGACTTCGCTTAAGTCTGCATCGTGATCTCGTTGATAGCTCGCGATAATCGACTCAAATCTATCCAGCTCCTCGGACTCGATGGTGGTAGAAATTAATATCTTAAATTGGCTGATTCGTCGATCGACGATGTCTTCTCGACTTGGTAACGGCATTGCCTCAATGGTTTTTCCGGTCGCCTTTTCGATCGCTCGCAGCATCCGTCGCTCGCGGGGCGCGACGAAAATAATCGCCTCGCCCTCACGGCCCGCGCGCGCGGTGCGCCCGACTCGGTGAATATATGCTTCCGTGTCGTACGGAATGTCATAGTTTACGACGTGGCTTATGCGTTCAACGTCGAGTCCACGCGCGGCAACATCGGTGGCCACTAAGATATCAAGCGATCCATTTTTGAGGCGCGCGACGGCGCGCTCACGCAGTGCCTGATTCATATCGCCGTTGATCGCCGAACTCGAAAATCCGCGCGCCTCAAGCTTCTCAGCGAGCTCCACGGTTGCAGTTTTCGTACGCACGAAGATCAGCATGGCATCGAAATTTTCAACTTCGAGTACCCGGGTTAATGCATCAAGTTTGTGACGCGCTGTCACTTGGCAGTAACGCTGTCTAACCGTCGATACGGTCGCGGACTTCGCTTCAATTTTAATGTGGACGGGTTCAACTAAGTGCCGCTCAGCGATTTTCTTGATCGCTTTTGGCATCGTGGCAGAGAATAATGCGACCTGCTTCTGCGACGGTGTGTGCGAGAGAATCGCTTCAACGTCGTCGACGAACCCCATGCGTAACATTTCGTCGGCCTCGTCGAGCACGACGGTTGCTATTTCATTAAGTTTTAGCGTGCCACGACGGATGTGATCTTGAATGCGGCCGGGCGTGCCGACGACTGCATGCACGCCGCGACGCAATTGGCGCAATTGGGAATCCATCCCTTGTCCGCCGTAAACCGGCAGGACGTTAAACCCCTTGAGATAGCGCGCATATGTTTTCATCGCCTCGGCGACCTGAATTGCGAGCTCGCGCGTGGGCGTTAGCACGAGAATTTGCGGTACGCGGGATCCGAGATCTATACGGTTTAGCGACGGCAACGCAAACGCCGCAGTTTTACCTGTACCGGTTTGTGCCTGTCCCAGAACGTCATGGCCGGCAAGCAGTTTAGGGATCGCTGCCTGCTGGATCGGCGATGGCGTTTCGTAGCCAGTATCGGCTATTGCCGCCAGTAATGGCTCTGCTAGCCCCAGATCGGAGAACGTTTGGGTGACATCCACGTCGGACGGCGCGCTTAAAATCGGCTCAGATTGCTGGGTTGCTTTACTCACGGGGGGACCATTCTAGCGATGCGGCGGTGCATCATACGCTAAATCTCGGCGCGAAACCCGCCATTCCTACCAAGCACGACAGCCGGTCTAATCAGGCACTAGCGGGTAACGCGCCATACGGTCCCCGGCGAAGGAGCCTATGTATAAGACCTCATCTATCTCGACGGCAACGGTCGCGCCCCCGAAAGGTGCCCCGCCACCGCTCATTAGGTTCTCCGAGTTACCGGTTCCGGGATCAATGGCGATAATGGCGTAATTAACCGGACAAAATGCGGCCATGCTCTCTGCACAATGCAACACGTTGGCCAATGGTTCCCGGTGCGACGCGACGAGTAGCCTACCGTCGGACGCCCAACTCGAATTATCTGGACCATCGACGTTCGCTGTCCAAATTCGCTTACCCGTCGCCCGTTCTACGGCGACGACTTCATCACCCAGATAGTAGTTAATAAAAAGCACCGAACCATCGGCGGAGGTTTCGATACCGTTAGCCAGAGCGCCGTCGGTTCCCGCCAAGCGTCGCCATCCTACATCCGGCTGCCACTCCAACGCATAGCCAGTCGCTACTTTCGAATCTTCGACTGCCTCGATTGCGTCGCCGGCCATATCACGCGGCATCATATGTGTCGCAACAACACCGCCGTCAGGTAATCCAACGACGTCGTTAAACCAGAGGTCGAGTGGCGCCAATACGCAACCACGCCAAGTTAATGTAAGCGCGGATGGCTCGGCACCCGCGTCAATCTCAAAGAACTCGATCGATTCTCTGCCACCGTGGTTCACGACTACCAGACGACTCGCACCGCTATGCACGCTGTGATGAATGCCGTGCGGGTCGAATGCATTCAGTGCCGGCGCAGGGCAGCTTTTATCGCCCCAAGTCCTAGTTAGATCAGGCGCAAACGTCGTGGCGGTGTCGGTCCTCGGAAAAACTCGTTCGACATGTTCATCGGCAATCCGCAGGGTTGCCAAACTGCCGGGTTTCGAACCATTCAAAGACCCGTACTCGCTAATGATGATCATATCTTCGTTTGGCATTACCTCGAGATCTTCAGGATGATGTACCCCGCTGATCGGTATGGGTGATGACTGACTGTCGAGGCTATCGGCTAAGTTCGTTGTCGCCCACAAAGTTAACGTGACGATGAATACAATATGCCTCGCGACTCGAGGCATATTGGTTAGAACAAGATTCCTGTATTTCATAATGTAGTCGCAATGCGAGTTGACGTTTCTAAAAGAGACTCAGCCGGCAGTCCAACCGCCGTCAATCATTAACGAACTGCCTGTGATCAGCGCCGAAGAGTCCGCTGCAAGGAACACAACGGCACCCATGACATCTTCGACTTCGCCGATACGACCGAGCTTAATCTTCGATTCAATCCATTCCACCATGCTCGGGTCGGCGAACGTTTTTTCCGTCAATGAAGTACGGATGAACGTCGGGCAAATTGTATTGACTCTTATTTGATGTTTGCCGAGTTCAATCGCCAACGCGCGCGTCATCCCTTCAATCGCGTGCTTGGACGCGCAATAGATCGTGCGGTCGAGCCCGCCAACCCGCCCCATTTGCGATGACGTATTAATGATCGATCCGCCCCGTCCAGTGCCAAGCATTTTTTTCACCACCGCTTGGGTGATGAAATAGGTTGCGCGTACGTTAATGTCCATGACTGCGTCGAAATCTGCAGTAGACATCGCCTGCATCGGTCCGGGACGATTCAATCCCGCGTTATTCAACAAGATATCGAACGCTGGTTGACGCTCAATTGCGTCGACAACTGCAGCGGTATTGGTCACGTCTAGCGGCTCAACGTCG
>JAVJHY011574216.1:0-10969 GCA_035593235.1 Phascolosoma agassizii | reverse complement strand
ATGGCGAGGGCGATGCCGACGGCGATGAGACGTCTCGCGCACTCACACAGGGGACTTTCGCACCTGCGCAGGTAGGTGACCAGGTTCTTGGCGTGTGGTGGCCCCGCACGTCGTGTGGCGGCGCTCGTGACCGAGGGCTCGCGATGTCCTCTAATGAGGCCCTGATACATACGAGCCCCGGTCAAACGAGGGAGTTTGACCGGGGCTCTGGGTGGGTGTGGGGGAGAGCCTCCGCTATGTGGGGCTTGGAACTAGGTGCCGGCGGCGAAGAGCTCGACTTCGGCGAGGTTCAGGCGACCGTACCCGGCCCCATGGACCTGGACGTACCGGCCGTCCTCGAAGAAGTTGACCGTCAGCGAGCTCCCGGCCGTTCCCGTACCGGAGAAGTGGTACCAGCGGACCTGGGGCGAGGCCAGGTTCGTCTGAAGGTCGGAGCTCAGGGGCGAGGGTGAGGCGAGGATGTAGAAGTTGCCGAGTTCTGCCGAGCAGCAGTCGGTCCGGTTGTGAATCTTGACCTGACCAATTGCGGAGTTCGTCCCGAGGTCAACCGCCCACCAAGCTTGCGTTTGGTAGTTGGTAATCGCGACCGAGCCGTTTGATGCGTTGCCATCCGTGTCACCGTCGATCGCGGCGCCCGCGCCGCCGTCACCAGAGGGATAGTTCGAG
Organism: Phascolosoma agassizii; assembly: GCA_035593235.1. Taxonomy (NCBI): domain Eukaryota; kingdom Metazoa; phylum Annelida; class Sipuncula; order Phascolosomatiformes; family Phascolosomatidae; genus Phascolosoma; species Phascolosoma agassizii. The sequence goes on along the minus strand of JAVJHY011574216.1, from coordinate 10,303 downwards.
GACTTGGTCGCCGTCTTCCCGAGGGCGAGGTTCAGAGGTCCTGCGCCCGGAGCAATGATCGTCCACACAAAACTCGTCGAGGCGGGTGTTGTGCCGTCGGTCACCGTGATGGTCACGTTGTACGTGCCCTCGGTGGTTGGCGTTCCTGTCACGTCACCCTGTTGGGTGTCGAGGGTGATACCGGGCGGTAGTCCCGTCGCGCTGAAGGTCAGCGGATCGCCGTCCTCGTCATCTGCGTCGATGAAGAACGTCGTAGACGTGTTGCGCTCGGTGTAGCGGTTGCCGATCGGCTGAATTGTCGGTGCGCTGGGGTCTGGAGTCGGCGGCGGTGGGCCATTGTCGGGGTCCGAGCCGTCGAATGAGGAGGAAACACGGGAGCGCACGCGGGTGCTGGGGCCGGTGTCGCGAACGGCGACGCTGATCTCCTTGACCAGCCGGCCACCCGAAACTCCGCGCCAGGTCATGTACGTGTGGACGCGATACGTGCGGCCATCGGCTCCGGTCACGTCAACCTGTGGGTCGACATTGGTGCACGGGGTTGTCCCCGGGCATCCAGAAAGTGCAACGCGTTCCCCGTCTTGTGATCCAACGCTTGCCGCATAGGCAGAGTCGGTGGGGTAGAGGCTGTCCGCATTGGCGATCTCGGTCTCGTCGAGCCCGAGCGTGCGCCACTCGTAGGCGCGGAGCTGCTCCATTGCATCTGCGGCGATGACGCCAGCAGTTGTTGATTGGGCCGCACGGCGCACGTGGAGGATGCCGCTGAGCAGCATCGTCGACACGGCAAAGATGCCGATCAGTAGGACGGCCATTGCGATGGTCAGCTCTGTAAGGCCGATCCCATCTTCGGTTTGGTAAACGCGGCGGAAAATCTTCACGCAAGTGTTATCGGCAGTTTGAATTGAAACTCAAGCCGGACTGCTCATCTGCCGATCAACCAGTTGCATGGGCGCATACACATACGTCGCAATCGACGAAACAGGGAAGCGCGAGGCCGGTTCGGTCAACGCAGCCGACGTTGGCGCAGCACGAGACGTGCTGCGCCAAAAAGGGCTTGTTGCTCTCGAGCTCAACGCCGAGGCCGCCGCAGCTCAAAGTAGGGGTAAGAAGAGCATCAACCTCTTCGCCAAGAAGGTGAAGCCTCAAGCGCTTCAGGTCTTCTCGCGTCAGATGGCGACGATGATCCAGGCCGGCGTCAACATCGTTACGGCCTTGAACGTCCTCGCCGAGCAGACAGAGGACCAGCACTTCGCGGAAATCATTCGCAAGCTTCGCGCTGATGTCGAAGACGGTGCACTGCTCTCGCAGGCGATGAGTCGTCACCCCGACACCTTCTCCAAGATGTACATCTCGATGGTGGAGGCCGGAGAGGCGTCCGGTGCTCTCGATCTGGTCCTGGATCGCGTCGCCTACCAAATCGAGAAGCAGAACCAGTTGAGGCGCCGCGTAAAGGGCGCGATGACCTACCCGCTGGTGGTCCTGGCCTTTGCCGTCCTGGTGCTGACCGGGCTCCTACTTTTCCTCGTCCCCGTCTTCGAAGACATCTTTGCCGACCTCGGCGGCGATCTTCCCCTTCTGACGAAGATGACCGTGACGGCGTCAGACATCATTCGCAGCTACTGGTACATCCTCTTCCCCGCCATCTACGGCGTGTATTGGGGTTTCCGTCGCTACCTCAAGAGCGATGGCGGCCGCAGGAAGTGGCACAAGTTTGGTCTTAGCGCGCCGATGGGCGTCGGACCGATCGTCGCCAAGGTGGCGATCGCACGCTTCTCGCGCACACTGGCCACCCTGGTGAGCTCAGGCGTCGACATTATTCGCGCACTCGAAATCGCCGGCCAGACCTCCGGTAACGCGCTTGTTGAAGAGGCGTGCATGGACATCCGCGAACAGGTTCGCGGTGGTGAGCGCCTCGCAACACCGATGCAGGCCGCAGCGGTCTTCCCGCCGATGGTCTCGCACATGATCGGAGTAGGTGAAGAAACCGGTGAGCTGGACGTCATGCTCAGCAAGATCGCCGACTTCTACGAGGACGAAGTGGATGCCTCAATCGGCACTCTGACCTCGGTCATCGAACCACTGATGATGATCATGGTCGGTGTGATGGTCGGCGTCATCATCCTTTCCATGTACCTACCGATGTTCAAGCTGGTCTCGCTGATCAAGTAGTTCGAGCGATCTCATGCCAGCCTGAGGACGAAACCCCGCACTTCCTGCGGGGTTTCGTGCGTTCTGGGTGAGGTTTCGAGATGCAGGAACCGCCGAGGTGGCCTGCACCGGTGGACGGCGTGAACCCGTATGCCGTCAGGCGGCAGACGGGACGTTCAGAGCCCACTGCATCCCATCTTTCGCGTCACCGGGCGGAACACCGTTGGCAACCGCCAAGAGTGCTGCACGCCAGGTTGCCGCCAGCATTGCGCCAGCCGGACCCGCTGCCGGCGGCAGTAGCCCCTCGAGCAAGCTAGCGATCGCGTCCGGCTGCTCATCGGGGCGTGGCTCGCCCAGGATGCGCGTAACCCCGAAGCGCACGGCAGCATCAAAGGCCACATCAAGGGCAGCCTGAGCCGCCGACCTACCCTCACCCCCGAGTGCGGCGGCAGCGCCTTCCATGCGTCCCGTCATCCGTGCCTCCATCTCATCGCGAATCACGACGTACAGCCCGAGCTTGTTCGTGAAGTGGTGGTACAGCGAACCGGTCGTGACACCTGCGTCCCGCGCAATCTCGACAACACTCGCCCGCTCGTAGCCGAGCTCTTGGAATCGCGCAATGCCCGACTCAAGAAGTCGCGCCTGGGCCGTTCCGGGGAAAGCAATCGGGAAAAGGTTTGGCACCGGTTCACCGTAACAGGTTGACGCTATGGCATAAGCGATTTATGTTGCCCCCATGAAACTGACTTTTCTTTACCAGCCGGTCAAGAACCTCGACGAGGCCGTTGGCTTCTATCGAGATGTCCTCGGCCTCGATGAGGCCTGGCGAATGGGGGAGGAGACGGCCGCCTTCGCGTTGCCGGACTCCGACGTTCAGCTGATGCTCGATGCGAGTGGCGCCGACGACAGAGGCCCGAGTGGTTTCTACGAGGTCGAGAACGTCGACGCGTTCTATGCCGCTAACGCCGACTCTGCCAACTGGGTTGAGGTCCCCGCGGACGCACCGCCTGTGCGGTATGCCGCGTTCACCGACCCGGCGGGGAACCTGTTCCGGATCTTCCACAACCTCGAGTAGTCCAACAGCATTCCCGGGTATTTCCCATCTCTGGCGACTACCCTTTCGCGACGAGCGCCATGCCTGAATCGTCCCCGCTAACCCCGACCATTCTTCGCTGCGCTCAGTGCGGCCGCAGAGTCTCATGGGACCTTCGGCGGGGCAGGTACATCCATGCGGGGCGCGGGGTGGTGGCCGCGTGTGATCTCGACTCCGACCACACAGCCAGACCGGACTGGGACGCTGTTGGCGAGATCCCCTGCCAGGCATGCGGCGACTCAGCAACAGCCCGCGATGGCCACTTCTCCCACGTGGATCAGGCGCGCGACGGGGATCACGCGCCTGACGTCGATCTTCCCGGCATCTCCTCGGGCTAGAGGCCAATCATCTGCTTGATTCCGGCCATGAAGGTGGCGTCGTCGCTGGCGGCCCGGTTAGTGAGCAGCATCTCTGCGTCGTCGCCGGCCCGGTATCTGAGCTGATCGCTGCCGTCGGTAGCGGCGGTGTAGATCACGTCTGCGACCAGGCTCGCCGGCGACGCGTTCTCACCCATGGGGCCCATCGCCTCAAAGAGCTTCTGTACGACGCCCTGGTATTCAGCCAGTGACTCGTCGTTGTTGAAGTCAAATGACCGCCCGGCGAAGTCGGTGGCGATAAAACCGGGTTCAACAATCTTCACCTGTGCACCGATTGGCTCGAGTTCAAAGCTCAGGGACTCCGAGATCCCCTCGACCGCGAACTTGGTTCCGTGATAGAGCGAACCGAGCGGCAGGGTCATCTTGCCTCCGATCGACGAGATGTTGATGAACATGCCGTTGTTCTGTGCGCGGAAGTGGGGGACCACGGCCTTGGTGACCTCGACGAGGCCAAGCACATTCGTCTCGAACTGCCGCCGGGCGTTCTCCATCGGTGTCGCCTCTAGCGGCCCGAACGTTCCATAGCCCGCGTTGTTGACCAGAACGTCGATCTTGCCGAACTGAGAGATACCCGCGTCAACAGCCTCAGTGATCGAGTTCGAGTCGGTCACATCGAGCCGGGTCACAAGGACGTTTTCAAGGGTGTTGAGTTCGGTCTCGCTGGCGGGAGTCCGCATGGTGGCGACGACGTTCCAACCCTTTTTGTGAAAGAGCTGTGCCGACGCTTTCCCGATGCCGCTCGACGCGCCTGTGATCAAAACTGTTTTACCCATGAGTTCCTCTCGAAAGCCCCGAGGTCGGGGATGCCTGGTGGGGCGAGGTGCGGTCTGACTAACCGCGACGATGTTGCGTCGTTGCTGTGGGGGCGTGGCGGATCTAGTTGGATCCTCTCAGGCATTAGATCCCTCCCGCCCGTTGGCATGCCCGGAGGTCCGACATTTCTCGCTGGTCGCAGCAATTGCGACGACCGAAAACCACGATCGCCGAGGTACCGTCCCGTGGGGTGCACCTATACGGACGTCTAGGTACCACCTAGTCGTGCGGTCATGGGTAAAGAATCGTGATATTCCGGGTCTCGCGCAGGAGTTGGCTATTGCTGTCTGGGACAAGGACGTCAGCCGCCTCTCATCATGTGCGGTAAGGAGACCGAATCATGAAATCGAACTATCTGAAGGTTGCGGCGCTCGCCGCCGCCGCTGTTGTTTTTTCCGCGGGAACGGCGGTCGCCGCGCCGAGCGGAGCTCCCAGCCCTGAAGGCAAAGCCAACACCTGGGGTGTGAGCTGGTGGCCGGGAAACGGTGCTGAGCATGGCCTCTGGGTGGACCACGAGAACGATCGCATCTGGGGTTTGCCGGGCGATTTCGGCTATCTGCAGTTCGAGCGCACGCTCGTCAACGGGCCGCACCCGTGTCCCTGGATCAATCCCGACGGCTCAGACGGCGGTGAAGGCGGCGGTCGCGGAGACTGCGACCCGGGTTACTGGTCGCCAATTTACGACTATCAGGTACCGCCTGTCGACTCGAGCCGGATCGAGCTTGAGAACGGCACCGTGGTGGGCACTTTGGTGCCGTACAACAACGTGTGGAAGCTCACGGCTCCCGAGACTCCATACAACGGAAAGATCTACGCCACGTATCTCGACCGCGATGACGAGGACGAGGACGGCAACGTCACCGAACGGCTTCATCGTGAAATTGGGCCCCTCGTAACCAAAGAAGTTCGGCCTCAGCCAAACCTGACAAGCCCGACCCAGAACTTCGACATCACGGCAATCGTCGACGTCTCCGGGTCGATGGTGAACAACGACCCCGACTTCAAGCGACGCGACGCTCTCGATCTGTTGTTCAAGACTGCGGTCCCCGGTGACCGGATCGGCGTCAACAAGTTCACGAACGCTGCGACGGAGTTGCTCCCGGTCACCACGATCAAGAACGACGACCACGGGAAGGAGCTGAGCAGTCAGGTTCGTCCCTTGATTGGGAACGAACTCGGTACCGACTACATGGCCGGCTTCAACCAGGGCTTCGCTCAGCTCTACCAAAACGCCCTCGCGCAGAACAGCCTCAACAGCCGCCGCAAGTTGGCGATCTTTCTCACCGACGGAAAACAGGAGCACCGCGGGACGGGAGCCTGGTCGCAGTTCGATAACACCCACATCCGCTTCACCCACAGTCCAGGCCAGTACAGCTGGCCGGTGTGCACAATCCAGTTGGGCAACAACTTCTCGAGCCGAGACGTCAATCGTCTCAAGCGGATCGCGAAGGCCACCGGGGGCAAATACGTCCGGGCGACGACTGACGCAGCTTTGGTTGACGCGTTCAAGGCGTGCCGAGGGGTCACCGCGTGTGAGTACCCGCTGCAGCGGCGCAGCTGGGGCTCCGTGACGCAGGGCCAGGAGCTGGCCACGGACGTTCGACTGTTCAAAGGACACCGCCTGGCGACGTTCCTCGTGTCGGGCGACAACCTGCGTCATAACGTGACGCTTGTTGGTCCAAGTGGCGAGCGACGGAGCCCGTCAAACTTGCCGGACGGCTTCCGCTACAAGACCGGTCGCAGCTGGGGCATGTTCGAGGTGGACAACCCTGCCGCCGGAAAGTGGAAGATCGACATCACGGCGAGCGGTGTTCCCGCGGACGAGACCGATCGGGTGATCGCCCGCACGAGCGTCGACAAGTGCGGATCGACGACCTCGACCTTCGCCATCGACTAAGAGTAGGCCTCCAATCCTCCCGGCTCGAACCGGCGGGAGGATTGGAGCGTTCTACTCGCCGCTGGCGGCGGTAAGCCGCTCCTCGACGATCAATCGTAGGTCGATCTCGACGGGGCGGTGGAGCGCGTCCTGGAGCTGATCAGCGAGCTCCTCGAGGTCCGGGATGCCAGTCGACGGGCCGACGACCACCGCGGCGACGTCGTCGCCGCTGATATGGGTCTGAACAAGGGTGTGTCGCGGCGCGTCTTCCAGCCAGGTGTCCACCGTTGACTCGGTGCGGGATTGCTCGAGCAGGTTTGTTGTGACCTCGGCTCCGTTCAGCAACAGTGCGCCGACGACCAGCACAGCCAGCACCGCCACGCTGGCAGTCGCCGTGCGGACGCGTTGCTGATTGCCGGTCACTCGCTGGATTGGCGTGACGCCCGTGATGATGAAGGTGATCCCCCCAACCACGAGAATCGCAAGCATGTTCGTGGCGAAGAGCAGGAGGGCGCCGTGGCCCGCTATCCAGTCCCCTTGTGAATACGCGATGCCAACGACCGTCAGGGGTGGCACCAGAGAGATGGCGATAGCAACCCCCGGCAAAGAATCAGACACATCAGGACGAGACAGCCCGTACGCCCCGGCGGCGCCCGCCGCGACCGCGATGATGAGGTCGAGAGTTGTCGGGCTCGTCCGGGCGATGATCTGCGAGTTGGTCGCCGTGTCGATCAGGGTCGGCGCGACGGTGCCCAGCACCACACCGATTCCAATGGCGAGAAGAATTCCCGCCCCAGCGACCGCTGTCGACCGTGCGAGCCGGTTCGGCCACCCCATGACGAGCGAGATCGCCATTCCCATGAGCGGGGTCATGAGCGGCGCGATGAGCATGGCTCCAATCACGACCGCCGTCGAATCAGTGATCACACCCATCGACGCAATCACCGCGGCGAGGCTCATCAGCGCAAAGAAGCGCACGATCCGCCGGTACGTCGCGGGACCGTCGTAGAGGATCTTGTCGTAGAGGTCCTGGCGCGCGTCGACCGACTTCGGTCTGTCTTCGAGCCACTTGACGACGTAACGGATTCCGTCGGAGTACGTCGACGTCCCCGAGGTACGCGCGTCGAGAGACGCGATCAGCACGACCGCCGAAAGAATGATCCACCCGACGGCAGCCAAGCTTGTGGCCACGGTAACCACCTGCTCCGGGAAGCTGAGCAAGAGAAGGCCGACGGCGATGCCTGCTGCGGTCCTCGACACCAACCACCACCGGTCGCCACCACCGCGTCTCTCACGGATTGACGCCCCGAAAATCGCGAGACCGATGATGGCAAGGCCAGTGAGGCGGCCAAGGACGGCGACCGACTGATCCGCCGCGAAGATCAGAAGCAGGCCGACGGATATTTGAATTGTCGTGGCCAACACCGTTCGCGGGTGGACCGAACGGCCTTTGACCATCGACCACACGGCGACGGCCGCCAGAGAGAGAAATGCCAGTCCCACGAGCAGAACGAGGATTCGGTCGCTGCGGTCCGGCCAGGCCAGAATCGCCAAGCCAATCCCGATCCCGGCTGCTGCGCGAAGAACGGCGGGATTCGTCAGCAGGCTGGCGTCGAGCGGCACGAGGTCGTAGCCGACCCCCTCGGTCGTGTCGTCCAGTTCACCGGTGGTGATCAGAGACTCTGGTGCGTCGCTCATTGGATTCGGCCGGGGGTTGGAGGAACTAAAGACGCGAGCCAAGTGCTCCCGCGCCGTGTGTAGTCTTTCGCTGGGGCTCAGGAGAGTCCTGGGCCTCCTGGTTCCCATGCCTCCGGCGGAGCGGCCGAGTAGTGCCTTTCGCCGGAGGCGGGGGGTTTGGGTTACTCGGCGAGCAGCGCGTAGAGCCGCTTGCGGGCGTCGTCCAGGATCTCCTTCGCCTTCTCGGCCTGTTCGGTCGTTCCGGTCATGGCGATCTGTCGCGCGGCACCACCGACGCTGCGGACGGCCTGGCGAAGGTTGATCGCGCCAGCCATCTCCGCGAGCTGTTCCCACGGGGGCGGTCCGTCGACCGCCTCCGTGGCGGCCGTGCCGTCGGTTGTGAGCGAGAAGGTCTTGCGACCTCCATCGTCTGTGCTCACAACGAGTCCCTCGTCTGCCATTTGCTGCAGGGTGGGGTAGACCGAGCCGGGGCTGGGCTCCCAGGCGCCGTTTGTCCGTTCGGACAGCTCCTGGATGACCTGGTACCCATGCATCGGCTCCTCGATGAGCAGCGCAAGGATGGCCGCGCGGATGTCGCCGCGATTCGCGGTGGAGTGCCTGCGTCGGCCTCTTCGTCTACGGGGACCGCAGCCTTCGCCACGCGGATGGTCGGTGTGTTCTCTGGTCATGTGGGGTCCTCTCCGTGAGAACTCGCCGCGCGGCCCGCATGGGCCAGCGGCACGGTGTCCGATATGGACGCGGGTTTTCGTCGAATAGGTATCCAAGTGTTGGTCGTCTTTCGTCGTATCTGTGGAGGCCAGTCGTATGGCCGCGGGAGTATCACGATATATCGCGATAGACCACGATAGCAAGTGCCAGACAGGGACGCCCTCCGTCCAGGGGCGGCCGACCATCCGCTCTGCGGGGGAGGGATGGATCGGTCGGTCAGCCCTTGGGATGACGCGGAAACGCCCGTGCGGCCGACGAACCCAGCGGGCATTTCTTTGAACATGGGGGCATGGAAAACGCAACGGAAGCCCAAAGCCTCACGAAGCGATACGGCGATCACGTAGTGGTCGACGACCTCAGCTTCACTCTCCCAACCGGCAGTGTCGTCGGCCTCATTGGCCCAAACGGTGCCGGAAAAACCACGACTATGAAAATGCTTCTTGGGCTCGTACGCCCGAGCGGCGGCGACATCGAACTGCTCGGTACAAAGGTGGGCGCGCGAAATTGGGGCAACGCCCTGAAGCGCGTCGGCTCGATGATCGAGGAGCCACCGATCTACAAGCGCATGACCGCACGCCAGAACCTGCGCTACCAATCGATCGCCCTCGCCGGCCGTGTCGACGATGAACAAATCGACCGCATCCTTCGGCTCGTCGATCTCGCCGATCGGGCCGATGATCGTCCCCATGGTTACTCGCTGGGAATGAAGCAGCGCCTTGGGATCGGCATCACGCTGATTGGCAACCCTGAGCTCGTCATTCTTGACGAGCCGGCAAACGGCCTTGACCCGGCGGGCATTCTCGAGATTCGTCGGTTGCTCAAACGACTTCCCGAGGAAGGTACGACCGTTCTGGTGTCGTCGCATCAGCTGGCCGAGGTCCAACAGGCCTGCGACAGGCTCATCGTGATCGCCGATGGTCGACTCGTGGCGCAAAGCGACACCTCCGACATCCTCGCGGCGGGCGTCAGTCACGAGTTCGCGGTTACGGTCCCGGCGGCCCAGGCGGCCGTCGCCGCACAGATCTGTCGTCAGGCGGGTTTCGGCGTCAGCGACCTCGGGGGCGGCGAGTTCGTCATCCAGCCGACACCGGACGCCGGCGGAGACGATGTCAACCGTCGGCTCGCCGAAGGTGGCGTTTACGCCTCCGGCATCGCCCCCCGAACAGTTTCGCTGGAGGAAGCATTCGTTCAGCTCGTCAGTGACCAACCGACCGTCGCAACCGTGGCGGCTCGTGAAGGAGGCGAAGTATGATTCGGTCCGAGATCTTCAAGATGCGCCACCACAGGACTCCGGCGGTTGTCATTGGGCTGTTCGCGCTCCTTACACTGGCCGTTCCCGCCTACTTTCTCGTCAAGTCACCCGCGGACGCCGAGACGTACCTGTTCACCGTCAGTCAAGTCTTCGAGCTTTCAGGGATGCTGCTCGCTGCCGTTTTCGGCGCGTGGATTGTTGGCCACGAATACCGCCGAGTGGCCGATCTCGGGAATGACGGCAACGTGACGGCCGACATCGCCGACCTCGGGCAACTCCACCTTGATGACCTCCGCCCCGAGGTCGTGCAGCAGGGCGGCGGCCTGGGGCCCTTGGACCAG
>JAVJHY011574106.1:0-10971 GCA_035593235.1 Phascolosoma agassizii | reverse complement strand
TCAACAATGGCTGCACATCAATATATTCCAGAAAGTACCGAAGGAAAAGAAGTACGAGCGTTGATTGAACGTGCTCGGGTAATCAGCCCTAAAAATAGCTGACCTCAAAAGTAGAATTTTCTCGTAAACTGAACGAAGGAGATTCTCAAATGAAAACATCGAGATACAGCGACAGCCAGATTCTGTCGATTCTGAAACAAGCCGAGTCAGGTACGCCGGTCCCCGCTCTGTGTCGGGAACACGGCATGAGCAACGCCAGCTTTTACAAATGGCGGTCAAAATTCGGCGGGATGGATGCCTCGCTGATGAAGCGAATGAAGGAACTGGAAGATGAAAACCGGCGGCTGAAGAAGATGTACCCAGAGGGCGGTGTCGGCACGCGGCCTCAGCGTTCGTTTGGTCTGTCAGGCGTTCGGCATCAGCGAGACCTGCTACCGTGACCAGCCGATACTGTCGGATGAAAATGCAGAGATCGCAGATTGGCTTATTCGCTTGACCGATAACCAGAAAGACTGGGGATTTGGTCTTTGTCGCGACTATCTTCGCAACATCAAACGCTACGGGTGGAATCACAAGCGTATTTACCGTATTTACTGCGAGTTGGAGCTAAATCTGCGAATCAGATCAAGGAAACGAATACAGCGAGGAAAGCCCAAACGTTTGCGCTGTGATAACGGCCCGGAATTCATCAGCCAGTATCTGGAGAAGTGGACGGACGAACACGGCATCCAGCTCGAATTTATCCAGCCTGGAAAACCACAACAGAATGCCTACGTCGAGCGCTACAACCGCACGGTACGATACAGCTGGCTAAGCCAATACTTGTTTGATTCAATCAAAGAGGTGCAGGACTATGCTACCGACTGGCTTTGGTTTTACAATCATGAACGGCCCAACAAGGCGAATGGTGGCTTGCCACCGAAACGAATGCTCAATGCAGCATGAACTCTGCTTTTGGCGTCAGCTAAAAATGGGGTGATTACCGTCGCAGAATTGGCTGAAAAAGCCGAGACGGTCATTAAGGCTGCATCGTGACCGATATTGGCGGGTGCTGATTAAATAGTTCCGGATGCCCTGATTCCAGTTGCGCGGCAATCTGAATCAGCAGGTCTTCCCGACACCACGCTGCACTCAGCTGCGCACCGATTGGCACGCCATGGCTATCGATCCCGGCAGGAACCGATATCGCCGGAAATCCCGCTTCATTAGCAGGGATCATGAATCGACCGTTGTCAGTCATAAGATTGATAAATCGTTCGGCGTCATCGGTTGAGTTGGCAGGATATAACGGAGAGGAAGGGCTATCTTGCCCACAACGGGGGGCTGTAACAGCTTCAACCGGACTCAAGATGAGGTCGTATTCCTCAAAGCACCGCCCAAACTGCCGCGTGAATATGGCGTTCTCTGAACGGTAGTTCAGAAAATCATGCAATTCAAAACGTCTTGCGGCTTCCATCAGATGCCAAAAAACGGGCTCGATATTTTGTTCTGTTATCTCCCGTCCCGCTGCCCGGATATTCTCTGGCCAGAACTGTGCTCCACCGATAAAACTGACATCGACACTGCGGAAAAGCGCGTCCCAGTCGCACAAAGTGACATCATCAATAGGTTCGATGATATGGCCAAGATCTTCCAGGTGCTTTGCCATCATATTGACCGCATCAATCACTTCACGATCGGCCGTTCCATCTCGACCGCAATCACCCGTGAGCAGTGCTACGCGAAGCTGACCCGGATTTATTTTACAGTCATCAATATACGGACGCTTTGGCGATTCAATCTGCATAAAACTCTGGCCGGGAAGCAAATGCGCCATTGAATCGTATACGATGGCTGTGTCTCGGACAGTTCTTGTCAATACTCCCTCAACGCCAATATGACTTGAAAACTCGTTCGCGTTTTCTGGCCATGGAAGTCGACCTCTTGTCGGTTTTAGACCGATCAATCCCGTATAACCTGCCGGGCTTCGAGTCGAACCACCCCCATCAGACGCACTGGCGATCGGCACGACACCTGCTGCCACCGTAGCAGCGGATCCGCCCGACGAACCGCTGGGAGTAAACTCCGTATTCCACGGATTGCGCGTAATGCCGTTAATCAGGCTATCGGTGACTCCAGCCATTCCCAACATCGGCGTCGCCGTCCGCCCGATCAGATTCAAACCAGCCTTACGCCAGTTTCTTGTCAACGGATCGTCGATATCCTTCACATTACCCTTGAAAAACAAGGCGCCCATTTCCTGTCGGCGGCCCTTCATTCCGCTAATAATGTCCTTGAGCAACATCGGTACGCCGTGAAGCGGGCCAATATCGGACATACCATCACAGTGCGGATCGTCCACCACATCATCAAAGATTTCGAGAACAGAATTAAGTGTCGGACTGACTATCTCGCTGGCTGCACGAGCTTGTTGAGCCAACTCGCGTGGGGTTGCGTCACCTGCCGCGACATGCGATGCCAGCGCGGTAGCATCGAGTTCTGCCCACTCATCCCAGCTGAAAGGGAGGTTTTGACTGTTAGTCATGACGGATACCTACTGTTTTTCGCACACGAGTCAACTGGCTTCTCCTTGTTTTGTGATAAACATTGCGGATCTAAGCGCGCAAGCGAGGCAGGCAAACATTCCGATAATGGACAAGTTAATTAGGACGGTGCAATCATCACCACGAATAATTAACGCCGCGATTAGAGGGCCTGTCGCGAGACCGAGTTTGGAAGAAAGGCCAGCCACGGTGGCCATTCGCCCGGTAGAATCCAGCGCAGCGGTAATGCCGTACAAGTAAAGACCTAGATACGCGCCGGATACAAATTTTAGAATAAGTGCAATATGAAAAACCTTCGCGTGCGCAACATAGTGGAGGAGAAATATTCCAACAAAGGTCACGATCATCGTAGTCGAGATGGGGCGAATACGCCCGAATCGCAATCCTATCGCAACAACGAGGAGCGACCCGCCTATTGCCAGCCAAGACTAACAGAATCCGGTTCCATTCCGGCATTCAGTCCCATCCGCTGCGCATAGCTGAATACAGCCATCGACATACATTGATAAAGAAAAACTGCCGCTCATGAGTAACAGACTTCTGACAATCGGCGCAATTCCGGCGGACGTAAGATCAGTTTACAACACCAAACTGACTAACGGCGGCTTTAGTGGCGCACTCGCAGTCGCCGCGTCGAACATCGCGGATGTCGCGATAACTTGCGATATTGTATACGGCATTGAAACAAATCCGTACACATTATCACTCGACTCTCATGATGGGATCATCTGGACTGGATCGCCCCTTAGTGTTCTCGACGACTCAATTGAGGCGCGCCGTTTGGGTAGCTGGATGAAGCTGTGCTTTGCCTCTGGCAATCCAATATTCGGCACTTGCTTCGGGCTGCAGCTCGCTGCGAAAACGGCTGGCGGTTAGGCATAAATAGTGACATTTTAAGTTCCGATTCCCGCTTGGCGGAGCTAGAGTGCTGGCTCAAATATCAAGTCCTCAATAACGTCGGATCGACAAACTTATTGTAGAACGAACTCTTCAATACTGACGTTCATGGCGGTTTCGTCCAGCGATGCAAGCAGTTCAAGCGCTGCACGAGTTTTCGGCAACTCGTAACGATAAAAATATCGCGCTGCCGTTTCTTTGCCTGCGTAAAAGTTATCGTCGGCCGTTACTCCTGATCCTCGTTGCGACGCGCTCAGCGCCTGCCAAAGCCACATCCACGCAATGACGATATGCCCTGTCGTATCGAGATACAGGGTCGCGTTAGCGAGTCGTTGCGTCGGATTTGGACAGTCCAGCAAAACGGCCGTAGTCTCCTTCAGACGATTGAGTGCGTCCTGCAGCGCCTCGGCTTCGGCTGCTAGATCGCTGCCGTTAGCTTGATCGATCGTTTTCTGAATTTCATCGACAAGAATCTGAAACGCCCGGCCGTCTTGCATTGAAGCCTTTCGCCCAAGCAGATCGATGCCATGAATAGCGTACGCTCCCTCGTGAATCGGGTTGAGTCGATTGTCGCGATAGAACCGTTCGACCGGGTACTCCCGTGTATATCCGTAGCCACCGAGAATCTGTATCGCGTCCTTATTGGCTTCGAGACAATGCTCGGAGGGCCATGACTTGGTAATCGGCGTCAATATTTCGAGCAGAAGCAGGCATCTCGCTTTCTCCTCCTCGTCTTCCTCAATCTTGATTTTGTCGACCAGCATGCAGCAGTAAAGAACCAAAGAAAGCGACCCTTCCACACTCGCTTTTTGACCCAGCAACATACGCTTAACGTCGGCATGTTCAATAATAGGTACCTGCGGTGTAGCAGGATCCTTGTTCTCCGGCAGCCTGCCTTGTGGCCTCTCCTTCGCGTAGTCGAGTGAGAAAAGATATCCCGCTAGGCCGAGCATCGTTGCACCTTGCCCGATCAGGATGCGTGCTTCGTTCATCATGTGGAACATGTAGCGCAACCCCTGGTGGGGCTCACCGACGAGATAACCAATTGTTTCGCCGCCCTCGCCAAAATTGAGCACAGTATTTGGCAGCCCTCGCTGCCCCATCTTGTGGTTCAATCCGGCGAGCTGGATATTATTGTGCTTGCCGAGTGTTCCGTCGTCAGCGACTAGACACTTCGGCACGATAAACAACGAAATACCTTTCACACCAAGCGGTGCATCCGGTAGCTTTGCCAGCACCATGTGCACAATGTTTTCTGAGATTTCCTGCTCGCCACCCGAAATCCACATTTTCGTGCCGACAATGTTATACGCACCGTCGTCGCGCAGCTCAGCACGTGTTCTAATGTCTGCAAGAGACGACCCGGCCTGCGTTTCCGACAGGCACATCGTGCCGAACCATCGGCCCTCAAGCATCGGCGGCAGGAACAGTTCGTTTTGGGCGCTGTCACCAAATGCCTGCAGCAGGTTTGCGGCGGCAACCGTCAGCATTGCGAAACTGTACGCCGAGTTATTCGCCGCCGAAAACATTCCGTTCATCGACGTTTGAACGACGTACGGCAGCTGCAGGCCACCAATCTCTTCGTCAAACCCCGCGCCAAAGAAGCCCATTTCCGCAAACGCGTCCAACGCCTCTTTCACCTCGGGAATCGAGGTTGCGCGCCCGTTCTCAAACTTCGGCTCGTTGTCATCGAGTTTCGACGCAAAAGGCAAAAAGACGTCTTCAGCAATCGCCTGTGCGCTATCAAATATCTCGTTGATCATTTCGCGGTCGAACGCCGCGTAACGGTCGCTAGCGAACAGGCTCTGCAGATCGAGCATCTCGTACAGCACGAATTCGAGGTCTCGCCGGTTTACTATCATCGACATTTCAGGTCCACCACGGGTAAAAGTCAGGCATATCCGCGGACAACTTATCGCTGAATTCAGGTCGTCGCTTCTCACGAAACGCCGCGACGCCCTCTTTGCCGGATCGTATGCTGGAATAGTAGATCGACAGGGAGTCGACCTCATGTGCCTTGCGAGGATGATCTTCAGCCGAGTTTCGATACATCATTTGCCGCGTCAGGGCGTTGGTCACCTGGCTGTTGCAAGCAATTCGCGCCGCGAGCTTGTGCGCTTCGAACAACAGTTCGTCCTCTGGAAAAACAGCTTTCGCATACCGCTCGCGCAATAGCGTGTCCGCACCGACAATCTCACTCGTGTAACACCACTCCAGCGCAGTCTGCATGCCGACGATTCGTGGCAGAAACCAGGTTGAGCATGCCTCGGGCGTCACACCGACCTTGCTAAAAACAAATCCGACGCGCACCGTATCAGACACGAGACGAATATCCATTGCACAAGGCATCGTTGCACCAATTCCAACTGCGGCACCGTTGATCGCGGCAATCACCGGCTTGTTACAGTCAAAGATCGCCAAGGTCAGCTGTCCGCCGAGATCACGGACGCTTTCAATCATGTGTGGATCATCTGCGCGATTCTGCATGTCCTCGAGCGTAGGTTGCTGTGTCTCGTCGAGACCAAAGACATTGCCGTCACCTCTTAAATCCATGCCGGCGCAAAATGCTTTGCCATCGCCGGTGACGACGATGGCACCGACCGTGTCATCTACACTTGCTGCATTGAAAGCGTCAATTAGTTCGAAACACATTTGTTTGGTGAAAGCGTTCAGCTGTTCGGGACGGCTCAGATATATCGTCTGGACCGAATCCAGGGTTTCGATACGTATTGACTCGTAGGTCACGCTGTAATCCTTGTTCGCTTCATTGGGCTAATTATTACACCATTTCGTGTCAGGCATTTTACCGCCGCTGCTGTCGTTATCATAGTGCCTGTGTGTTATTGACCTAAAGCTGATATTTCCTTGCTCGATTGACCCTAGATCGCGTCCTCGCTCAACGATCTGCGCCGAATACCAGGTGCCATCTTTATAACATCGACCGGGGCAAGACCCGCGACCGAAATGACGCGAGCCGCGGTGCATATTTTGATAGTGTGATTGAGTTTCATTCTATTGCGCTGGTTGAATTAGCGATCCACAAAACCCTCGTTGAAGTCCGTCATCCAGCGCCCGGTGGCAATCACGGTGTCAAACAACCATTCGCCATCGACGCGGCGGTAAGTTTCCTCGTACGTCCCAGCCGCCCAGAGCATTTCTTCGCCGCCATCATCCTTCTTCGTGGTCGACAAAAGCAGCCCCTGCCATCGACCCGTTGCGGTATCGCCATCAACTTCGATTAGCGGCGCGACCGCGAAATGCCGAGACCAGGCAACTTCAGGTTCGTAGTCATTCTTCATCCAGCCGGCAATAGCTTCTCGTCCGGCGAACTCGACGTGTGGCGGCTCAATGAACTTACCGTCGGGTGCGAACAGATCAGCGAACTCATCGTATTTCGCCGGATCATCGACACACCAACAATACCTGGCTTTGAGCTGTTTGATTTCCTCGATGTCGAGGAGTCGCTGTAGTTTGTCTTCCAGGTTGGCCATAGATGTCACCCAAGTCGGCTTCGCCCTCGAATCTATCCAATCATGCAACACTTGTCGACAGTGAATTAGAGACAAGTGTTTAGACAAAAAGTAGTAATATTCATTTTGGTCCAATTATTACACCTAAGCCCTTGGAGATTTACATGTCATTCGTCAAGCTAGGCCTCGCAGCTCTTATGTATCTGTTCGCGGTCACACCAACCCTGGCCGGCAGTTTTAGCCACGAAGGCCCCGTGCTACTAAGAGACGTCAGCATCGTCGACGGTACTGGCAACCTGCCTTACCACAACCGTGATGTGCTGTTACAGGATGGAAAAATCGCGAAGATCTCGGTAACCACTCAAATCGGTGACCTGCCAGACGGCACCAAAGTCATCGACGAACGAGGACTTACAGTCATACCCGGTCTGCTGGATTTGCATACTCATGTAGGGGAAGTCAGCTTCAAGCCCGGCCAATTCGAGAACCGGAATATTGAAGGTCAGCAAATTTATCTCGACGCGACGATCTACGCAGGTGTTACGACAATTCTTGAAGCCGGTGGGAACATGACCACGTCGATCCAGTTGCGAGATGAAATCAACGCCGGTACTCGTGTAGGCCCAACGATTCACACCGTCGGTTCAACGATAGGCGCACTGAAAACCACGACCGGAGGTGTACGTGATCTGACACAGCCCGCGACCATCGCGGAAATCGATGAAATCCTGGACGCCCGAGAAGAAAACAACATCGGCATCATTAAACTGTATGCCGGTATAACACCATGGGAGGCCCGACACATCGTCAGTGAAGCCAATAAGCGTGGTATTCGGGCAATTGCGGACTTCTGGTGTTCCAATCTATCCAAACGTCTGTTCATGGTTACCAACATTGACGGCTACGCGCACGGATCCTGCTTTGAATCGCTCACGCGCGAAGAAGCTCGATGGATGGCGGACAACGACAAGTTCGCCATGATCACATTTACAGCATTCGACACGATGGGTGGACACCGTCCGTATCAGGACTATCAGACCAAGGGGTTCTTGAAGAATCCGCTGGTCGTTGATGTTCTTGGCAAAGAAACACTCGACGACTACTACGCGGCATTCCATGTACTTAGGGAGCGCTTCGAGGACGGCGAAGATTCACTTTATAACTTGCAGCTTTTCGGCGACATTACAAGCCTCGTGCCGCTGAACTACGTTAACGTGATGTTACTTTGGGAAGAAGGTGTGTTAGTCGGCATGGGCACCGACGCTGCATTTCCTCCGGGCGGTTGGCCAGGTGAGGCGATGCACTTCGAAATGGAGCATCATGCGAACGCAGGCATTCCGAATCTCGAAATCATCAAGATGGCTACGCTAAATAATGCGACGTTCCTGCAAATTGAAGATCGAGTTGGAACAGTAAAGACTGGAATGGACGCTGACCTGTTGGTCGTCAATGGCGACCCATCTCAGAACATCTCAGATACTCGCAACATCGCATATGTCATTAAGGGCGGGAGTATTCTCGACAGATCCGCAATGAAACGGAAGTAAGCCAAAACCGCAATTCGGATTGATGAGCAGCAGTTAAATTGTCAGTACGCGGTTAACACCTATTTCATCTTGGAGTATTCAATCTATTGCTGACCACAACTGGTGGACACGCATATGCACGGCAGCAGTTTCCTGATTGCGGCAGGACTAGAACGTCATTGCCACTTTTACGCCAACTTGTCTCGGTGGGCCAGAAACGGATTGCGTCATTCCGAAAAAATCTGCCAACGGAAAAGCGGTTACGCGGTATTCCTCGTCCGTGGCATTCTTGGCGAAAACCGCGACCTCCCAGGAATCGTCACTATTGGCATAAGCTACCTGAATGTTCGTCCGCGTATAGCTAGGCAGAAGAAGTGACGGGTGGTTAACTGCGTCCGCATACTTTTCGTCCGAATACACAAAGTCAAGCTGCGCTGACAGGTTTCCACTCGCGAGTGGCCATGAATAACGGAACAGACCGTTCAAAGATATTTTTGGTGCTAGCGCCATCTCGGTATCTCGAACAATGACACCATTGCTGACACCCTGAAGCTCGGTGTCAAGAACGGAGATGCCAAGTACTACGTCAAGCTGGTCTGTTGGGGTAGCGTATAACTCGAGTTCCGCGCCGCTCAAATTTGCGTCCTTGTTGCTTGTAATCGGCGATATGCCCTTGAAGGCAAATGTCTGGAAGTCTTTATAGTCGTAGTAGAAGACTGTGCCATTAAGCCGTGCGCGACCGCTGGCAAGTGTCGACTTGAATCCAATCTCGTAGGCATTCAGAGTTTCAGGCTTGAACCTCACATCCTCTGGTAGCACAAACGGAATTTGCCCATTGTTAAAACCGCCAACCTTTTGGCCACGCGAAAACGACGCAAAGACAAGTACCTCATCACTTGCGCTCCAGTTTAGCTGGGCCTTTCCCGTGAACAACTCATCGTCAATGTTCGCCAGGTCACCAACTGTCGCAGCGTCATACGGATACCAAGGTAGGGATACCGGCGGAAATGGCAGTGCGCCCAACTCTAAGATATCGAACGGATCACCAATTCGATAGTCCTGCGTAAACCTCTTTTCTTCCGTACTCGCCCTGGCACCAAATGTAAGAGAGACGGTATCCGAAACATCGAATTCCGCCTGCGCAAAGGCCGCTATTGATTTGGCGCTTTGCGTCCATTCGAATTCCGCAAGGATAGGGAATGGTTGTGTGAGTAAACCACCATCAACGTAGTCCTGACCTCCGTAAAGATTGAGCCGACCCGCTGGTTCGCCTGCATCCTGACTTAGGTAATAAATTCCCGTAGTCCAACGCATGCTATCCGTTTCGCCCTGCAGTCGGATCTCCTGCGTAATGTAGTCAGTGAAATATGGACCACCGAATTCGTTCGCATCGCCAATGCCCAGCGCACCAACGCCGCTAATCGGACTTCCGTCGAAGTCGCGGTCGAAATAGTCTTTGGCAACATCCATCCAGCCGGTAACCGATGTCAGTATCGCAGACCCTAAATCCCATTCGAGCCGAAGCAACGCATGATCGACGTCAAGCTTGATCGTAGCTATGTCGCCATTAAAGGTTTCATGGGCATTGCCACTTCCGCGAAAGCCGAAAAAGTCATTGCCCGGCCCGGTACCGTAGGCATCGACATTGGCAGGGAGGAAATTTTCGAGTCCATCCGCATCCAGAAATGATGTGAAATGCTCGTACGATGGCAAGATGCTATCGACCTCTGAATGTTCCAGTTTCAGCGATGCGGTCAGTGCGTCGCTGACATCCCACACCAGCTGGCCGCGAATGGCCCAAACATCACGCTGATCACCATCGGGCACGCCCGGAATCATCGCCTTCTGAAAACCATCGTTCCTGTAAGTCGACGCCGAGATACGACCGCGCACGTTATCACTCAATGGCCCCCCAATTCCGCCCTCAAGCTTGACTTCCCCGTGCTCGGCTATTGTCAGCTCGCCATAGCCTTCAACTTCGTCGGTCGGCTTCTTGGTGATAAAGTGAAACAGGCCGCCGTTGGAGTTGCGGCCGAATAGAGTACCTTGTGGCCCTCGAAGGACCTCCGCACGTTGCAGATCAAACATCTGAAAGTCCAAGGTTGACAGGGAGATCAAATAGAATTCGTCGATATAGGCGGTTACCGGCGCTTCATTGCCGTTATTGTAATCATTGAGGCCGACGCCACGGATAACTAGATTTGCATTTTGACCAGCTCCGAATGGCGAAAAGACCTCTGCATTCGGAATCTGTGCCACTGCCTCGATACTATTGGTAAAACCAAGCTTCCGAATTTGATCTCCGCTAAACGCGCTGATAGAGATACCAACGTCCTGCATACTTTCTTCGCGCTTTTGCGCGGTGACGACGATTTCTTCCAGCACCCCGGATTGGGCGAATGCCGGTGATACGGCTACTGCCGCCAATAGGCCGATTGACCCGGCCAGTGAGATACGATTCATGGTGCTCCCCTGAACAATCAAACAAAAATAGACCAGAGACTAGCTTACTTGTTCTTTATTTGGTCTGTCAAT
>JAVJHY011573995.1:0-10974 GCA_035593235.1 Phascolosoma agassizii | reverse complement strand
AAAGAGGCATGAACCGGTATATGGTCAAGAGCGCGCTGAGCGCTCTCAAAGATGTCGACCTGATTGTCTGGCTGCTAGATCGCGATCTGCTGACGGCCCAAGACGAACTGGTTCTTGAGCATATTCAGGCTGCACAGCGGCCAGCGTTGGTGGCGTTGAATAAGATCGATCGGTTGCAGAATAAGGAGCTGTTGTTGCCTGCCATTGCCCGCTTGAATGAGCGCCATGACTTCGCTGCCTATCTACCGATCAGCGCCACGACCGGCGAAGGTGTGTCAGCGCTCCGTGAGGCGGTGCATGAACGCCTGCCATTGCGCGAACACCTGTTTCCGCCTGACCAGTTGACTGACCAATCAGAACGGTTCTTGGTGGCGGAGATCATTCGCGAGAAGCTGACCCGAAGGTTGGGCGACGAACTGCCCTACGAGTTGAACGTCGGTATAGAGCAATTCAAGCAAACCGATGCGCTGGTGGATATCGCTGCTAACATTTACGTCGAAAAGCCGGGTCAGAAGCAAATTGTGATCGGCAAGTCGGGCGAAAAGCTCAAGTCCATCGGCAGTGATGCCAGGGCCGACATTGAGCGACTGCTGGGTACTCGGGTTATGTTGCGCCTCTGGGTCAAGGTAAAAAGTGGCTGGTCGAGCGACGAAAAAACACTCAGGCAGTTTGGCTATGGCTCGAATTGAAGATGAGCCTGCACTGATTCTGCATACTCGACCCTATCGAGAGTCGAGCGTGCTGGTGGACTTGCTGACGCTGCATCACGGCCGGGTGGCGGCTTTGCTCAAGGGCAGTCGTTCCCGCATGCAGGTATTTTCAACCTTCCATGCCACCTGGTATGGCGGCAGAGAGCTGGTGACACTGGCAACGCCGCAGGATGTGCAGATGCATTGGCTGAAGGGCGATGCCGCCGCGGCTGGGCTGTACCTGAACGAACTCATCACGCGCCTGGTTCGCGAACGGGAACCCGTAGCAGACCTGTTTGCCATCGCATGTTGGGCAATTGCGCAGTTTTCTCAGGGCTGCGCATTGCGACCAGTGCTGCGCAGCGTTGAGAAACACCTATTGGATACGCTGGGGTACGGACTGAACTTTACCGCAGAGCTGGACAGTGGCGATCCGATTGTTGAGCACTGCTGGTACCGTATGGTTGATGGCCAGGGATTTGTGCGCGCGCCTGTGCCTGCTGCAGATGCTGCGCGCGGCTATGCCGAGCAATCAGAACAGCTACTGGTGGCCGGCGCTGTCATTGCGGCTATTGCCGGCGAGCAGTTTCAGCAGCCCGAGGTCAATGCGGCGGCACGGCGGATGTTTCGGCGAGCGTTGAACCCGTTATTGGGTGATCGACCTCTGAAGAGCCGCGAACTGTTGCTGCACAGCTCAGAGCACGCCTCATGAAACGGACCCCAACCGACGTTTTGCTCGATGTAGATCACCTAGATGGTGATGGCTATGGCGTGTGTGAGCACCAGGGCCGCACTGTGCGCATTAAGGGTGCGCTGGCGGGTGAAGCGGTTACTGCACGCATACTGCGCAAGCGCAAAGGCGAATTGTTTGCCGAGGCCAAGGAGGTTTCTGGGTCCCATGAGGATCGACGCAGGGCAACCTGTGCGCACTTTCCGCGCTGTGGTGGATGCACGCTGCAGCATCTGAGTTATCCGGCGCAGGTACAGTTTAAGCAGCAGCAGCTGCTCGATGCTCTCCAAGCTAATGGCATAGAGCCGCCATCCACGCTGAGTGCGCCGGTCAGCGGCCCCCAGTTCGGTTATCGACGCAAGGCGCGGCTTGGAGTCAAACAATTGCGCAGTGGCGTGGTGGTTGGGTTTCGCGAGAGTTTCAGTGCCAGAGTGGGGCGGCTGCAAAGTTGCCACACGTTGGCTGAGCCATTTGGGAGCCAGCTTCCGGCCTATGCCGGGCTCATTGAGCAGCTTGACTGCGCCGCGCAGATACCGCAGCTGGAACTGGCCGCAGGTGATGATCACCAGCAGGTGATAGTGCGTCACTTGGTGCCGCTAACGGCAGCCGATCACGAACAGCTCAGAAAGTTTGAACGTGCGCAGCCAGTACAGCTACTACTGCAACCGGGTGGGCCGGATACCGTGCAAACGTTAGCTGGCGAAATACCCCCGTTGCTGAGTTATCGTCTGCCTCAGTACGGGCTGTCGTTGAGATTTGCGGCCACTGAGTTCACTCAGGTCAATGCTTGGATTAATGCGCGCTTGGCGAGTGATATCGGTGCCCTGGTACAGTCGCTGGATCGTGGTCGGGTTCTGGACCTGTTCTGCGGTATTGGCAACTTTTCCTTGCCGTTGGCACGTCGTGGCTGGCAGGTGCATGGAGTAGAGCTAGCAGGATCAGCAGTGTTGCGCGCTGCGGCCAATGCGGAACACAACGGCCTGGTGGGGCGCTGTGAGTTCACCGCCGCAGACCTGTACGACCCCGAGTCAGAATTACCAGGGCCGGCTGAACTGCTGTTGCTGGACCCACCGCGCAGCGGCGCGGGGCCGAATCTAGGCAGTTGGTTAGGTTCAGAGGTGCAGAATGTGATTTACATATCCTGTAACCCACAGACCTTTGCCAGCGACTCAAAAACGTTGCTTGCTGCTGGCTTCTGCCTGGACAGAGTGGGCATCTACGATATGTTTCCGCAAACGAACCACGTTGAAACTTTGGGCCTGTTTCGACGCTGATGGTCAGTCAACGCAAAATTCTGCCACGTGACGCCAGCGGTGCTGTGAGCCTCACCGCTTGGCTGGCTGCGTTGCAGCAATCCGACCCACAACTTGACCATGCACTGCTGGACACGGCCACCAGGCCGTTGCGTAGCCTGGCCTCAGAGCCCGAAATTGAACAAGGCCTGCAGATGGCCGATTTGGTGTTGGATTTGAATCTCGATACCCAGGCGCTGTTGGCTGCGCTCTACTATCGAGCGGTGCGGGTAGAACAGATATCCATGGACGTGGCGCAGGAAGCGCTGCCTGGCGAGGCGGGCAAACTGCTCGGCGCCGTGCTGAAGATGGCAAGCGTGCGCTTGCTGCGGCTCAGTAATACGCGTTTACAGACCATTGAAGCCGGTGATCAGGTCGAGAACATTCGTGCCATGGTTACTGCGTTGATCGACGATGTTCGCGTTGCGCTGCTGAAGTTGGCGGAACGCGTTGTGGCGCTACGTTGCGCGAAATCCAGCTCCAGACAGCGCCAGGTTCGCATCGCCGAAGAATGTCAGCGGGTATTCGCACCCCTGGCCGGGCGCTTGGGCATCTGGCACCTGAAGTGGGAGCTTGAAGATCTGTCACTGCGCTACCTTGATCCAGACACCTATCGCCGCATTGCCGGGCAGTTAGATGGCCGGCGCGCAGATCGAGAGCGTGAGCTGGCTCAGGTGGCCGCCGAGCTGCAAGCGATGCTGGCTGCTGCTGGGCTGCGCGTTGATGTCAGCGGGCGCGCCAAACACATCTTCAGTATCTGGCGCAAAATGCAGGCTAAACAGCTGAGTTTTAACGAAGTGTATGACGTGCGGGCGGTACGGTTACTGCTGCCCGACATAGCGCAGTGCTACGCTGCATTGGGCCTGATCCACACCCGCTGGTCGCATGTGCCCACCGAATTTGACGACTATGTGGCGGTACCCAAAGACAACGGTTACCGGTCCATTCACACCGCCGTGCGCGACGAAAATGGTCAGACGCTCGAGGTGCAGATACGCACCCACGAAATGCATCGCGAAGCAGAGCTAGGAGTGTGTGCGCATTGGGCCTATAAAGGTGATGGCACCCCGAGCAGCGAGCGTGAGCCCTATGCAGATAAATTGGATTGGCTGCGCCAAACGTTAGAGTGGCGGGATACGCAGGCCTGGTCCGACGGACTGGCGGATCTACTTGATGCCAGTCGTGCGCAACAACGCGTTTTCGTTTACACACCGGCCGGCCATGTGCTGGATTTGCTACAGGGGTCAACTGCGTTGGATTTTGCCTATCGGGTGCACAGTGAGGTTGGACATGCTTGTGTCGGCGCCCGGGTCGATGGGCGGGCGGTGCCTCTGCAGCGTGCGCTACGCAGTGGCGAACGGGTCGAGGTCATCACTGCTGATATAGCGGAACCGTCCATGCACTGGCTGGATTTTTCACTGGGATTCGCTCGTACCACGCGAGCCCAGGAGAAGATTCAAGAGTATTGGCGCAACGCCCCGCGATCGAAGGTATTGATCGGTGCCAAAGCACGTTTTGAACGGCTAGTTGAGCAGCTAGGCTGGTGCTATCCAACGGCCGCTGAATTTGAGCAGGTGAGGCGATCATTAGGTGATTTCGACGAAGCGCAGCTGTTTTATGCCATCGGGACCGGCGAGCTACCGCTATTTGATGTGCTGTCATTGCTGAACTCGCGGGGCACAGCAGGCCGGTTGCGTATTCCTGAACCCCCTGGCAGTGCGCAAATTAGGTCCGAATTGACATTGAGCGGCGAAAATCGAGATGGTTTGTTACGAGACGTAGCACTATTGCTGAGCGAACAGCAGGTGACATTGCTATCTACAGTCGCCAGTGGTGATGAGGGGACCACGACAGCGCGAATGACGTTGAAAATCGAAACGGCGACTTTCACAGAGTTGCTGCGCATTCTGGTTTTGCTGCTGCAGGTCCCTGGAGTCAAGGATGTGCGCCGAGTAGTACCTGCAAGCTGATCACTGGATTCCAGACGTTGTTTTCACTGCACCTATCGCTTCGCTGCTACTACCATTGGCTCACTATTGCCGAACTAGGTCTAAGCCGGTCACATCGGCATCATTCTTAAGGAGATTTACTCATGCGAATCATACTGCTTGGCCCGCCCGGTGCCGGAAAAGGCACTCAAGCCCGATACATATGCGAAGAATTTGGAGTTCCGCAAATATCTACTGGAGATATGCTGCGCAGTGCGGTGGCTAATGAGACGGAGCTTGGCGGTCAGGTGCAAGCTGTTATGGACTCCGGCGCGCTGGTATCCGATGAAATCATCATTGCCTTGGTGCAGGAGCGGATTAAAGCAGCTGACTGCAGCAATGGCTTTCTGTTCGATGGGTTTCCGCGCACGATTCCGCAAGCGCAGGCGCTCGTAGACGTATCAGTGGACATAGATTGCGTTGTTGAAATACGGGTGCCAGATGAGGAAATAGTGCATCGAATGAGCGGCAGAAGGGTGCATATGGCGTCTGGACGCACTTACCATGTCTTGTTTAACCCACCGAAAGTGGAAAATGTCGATGATGAGACAGGTGAAGCGCTTATTCAGCGCGAAGATGACAGCGAAGACACCGTTCGCGACCGTTTGTCGGTGTATCACGAGCAAACACACCCGCTCGTTGAGTTTTATCGCTCCCGTGCGCGCGAAAACGATTCAAGTGTGCGCTATGTCTCCGTTAACGGTTCTGGTGATGTACAAGACATCAAAAAAGACATAATAAAAAAGCTGCGAAACTAGTAGTGAAATTTTTTGTTTAATTCTCTATTATTCGCAACGATTTTTAAGTTGCATACTTGAATCTTCATGTCAATGCAGCTGCTTCGCCAAAGGGCGGTCTGTAGTCGAATCGAATGAGTCGATTACAGCCACTCCAAAGCGATGCAGAGACTGAAGTTAAGAGCTCTGAAGCAGGGCACTTAAACGAGGTGACTTCTAATCAAGCGACGCAAACACCGACGGGGTTTGCGCAGTGCTCAGTCAGAGATGGCGCAGTAGCCTGCTTGATCAGGGTGACATTGACGGTGGCTGATGCAGGCAAGGGCCTGGCAGCCCGGGATCAGGCATAACGCTTGAGAATCATCATCGCTAACAGTAGGACTACTAAAGGAGACCTGCATGCCGACAAAGAAGAAGGCTGCGGCCAAGAGGAAGAAAGCGGCGAGCAAACGCAAAACCGCTACTAAGCGCAAAGTTGCCAAGAGAAAGACAGCTAAGCGTAAAACAGCCAAAAAGGCAGCAAAACGTAAGGTTGCCAAGCGCAAGACCGCCAAACGCAAGACCGCCAAGCGCAAGACCGCCAAGCGCAAGACGGCTAAGCGTAAGACCGCTAAGCGCAAAACCGCTAAGCGTAAGACTGCGAAGCGCAAAACAACGCGAAAGCGTCGTTAACAACAGACGCTTTGCGTCTGGCTGCAGTAAAATGCAGTGAAGAAAGCGCCCTTAGGGGCGCTTTTTTTGTGCGCGGGTGTTTTTTTCACCTAAACGGACTAGATGGTTACCCAGAATGTGCGGGGAATTGCGGTCGTAGTTGGTCTACAGCAGGCCATAAAACGGGAGTACTTCGAGTAGCTGCCCGGGTTCGACGTCATTCCAGGCTTTGTCTAGTCTGATTAAGCAATTGGCTTCCCTAAAGGAGGCGAGACGGTTCGAACTCTGGTCCCCGGTGGGCGTAACACATAGCTGCTGATCTGAGTATGACAAGTAACCTCGCTGGTACTCCTCCCGGCCGGGCCTGTGAGCAATGTGCGTGCTTACTCGTGCTGTCAACGTTTGTACGGGTTCGTCGATGGCTCCTGCTAGGGCGAGGATCGCTGGCTGGCCCAGCAGTAGGAAGGTTACGGCGGTGGAGACTGGGTTACCGGGAAGACCCAGAAACCCGCATTCGCCTAGACGGCCGAAAGCAAGCGGCTTGCCTGGCTTCATGTTGAGGCGCCAAAACTCGAGACTACCGCTGGTGCGAACGATGTCGGTCAGGTAATCCGCATCACCCACTGACACTCCACCACTGGTGATGATCAGATCAGCATCTTGTACCTGGGCCAAAGTCGCGCGAATTGCTTTGGGGTCGTCGGCAAGATGGCCTCCCGGCAAAAGGGTTACGGGCAGGGGTTGCAGGAGTGACTGCAGCAGTAGTCGGTTCGAGTCGTAGATCTGGCCTGGGCCGAGCGCTTGTCCCGGTGGAACCAGCTCGTCGCCGCTAGAAAACACGGCAATTCGTGGTCGCCTGCGCACCGCTATCTCGGCGATTCCGCAAGCGGCAAGCCAACTGATCATGAAGGCGTTAAGGCGTACGCCGGAGTTGAGCACGCGCTCGTCTTTGCGCACATCGTGGCCAATCGGCCGGATATTGGCACCGAGACTGGGTGCTTGCTCGATGTGCACGAGCGAACCGTGTCGAGCAACGTTCTCTTGAATGATCACGGTATCTGCCGCTGAAGGAATCAGGGCGCCAGTAGTTACTCGCACGCATTCTTGAGCGCCTGCGGCGCCGTCATAGGGGTGGCCGGCCAGGGCGGTACCAATGCACTTTAAGGGCTGTGTTAAGTCGCAGAGCGCAGCGTTGTAGGCATAGCCGTCCATCGCCGAGCTGGAAAACGGCGGTAAGCTGATTGGCGCGTCAATGTCGCTAGCTAATACCCGATTCAAGCCTGCCGCAGTGGCTACGGTTTCTATCTGGACCACGGGGGTGGTGACGCGGCGCACCTCGGCGATGGCTTGATCCAGATCCAGGCGCGGTATACTCAACGGCTTCTCTCGCTCTGTGTAGGCGAATATCATAAACCCGAATTCGCCAGTGAATTGGACTGAGGTGCCGGTGTTGGCGATCGAGACCTCCTCGTCACAATGCTGTGTTGCCTTGCGGGTCGACGGTAACCTCTACTGTGCGGATCGAGCGGCCAACCGTTCTCATAAAGAACTGCTGCTACCGATGATCCGCAGCCTGTGCGCTGAAGCGGCGTTCGAACTTGATGGGCTCGGGGTCATCGCTTGTGGCGCTGGACCCGGTTCCTTCACTGGCGTTCGAATAGGTGTCGCCGCAACCCAAGCACTCGGGCTGGTTGCCAACTGTCGGATCCGGATGTTGAACTCGCTCGATGTCCTGGCAGAAGCCGCGCAGCAGGCGTTCGCGGCGCAGGCTGTGGCCACTAAAGTCTTAGTCTGTGCTCGGCGATCTCGGGGTGAAGCGTACTATGTGGCGGCTTATAACGGTTTGGGTGAAGGTTCGCCCTTGCAACGGACGCCAATGGCGTTGTGCACTGACCTAGCGGCCTTCGAGGACTGGAGCGGTTCCGTGAACTCAGATTTTAGCCCTGGCTATTGCTTGTGCGGAGAGCGGCCGC
The DNA here is from genome assembly GCA_035593235.1 of Phascolosoma agassizii. Classification (NCBI taxonomy): domain Eukaryota; kingdom Metazoa; phylum Annelida; class Sipuncula; order Phascolosomatiformes; family Phascolosomatidae; genus Phascolosoma; species Phascolosoma agassizii. The sequence continues at coordinate 2,914 of JAVJHY011573995.1, read as the reverse complement.
CATGGCTCCCATTCCAGGGCGCACTCGACTTGTCCTTTCAGGGCGTGCTGCCTAGTGCTGCTCTGACGATGGCGGTCGCGTTGCGTGGGCTCAGCGTTGCCGCGACTGTGCCTCCAGAGGCAGCGCTGCCGATCTATTTGCCCGAAGACTCACCTTGGAAGCCGGCAAGCCCGCGCCCTCGCTAATGCTCCGGGGACCTGCATGCCGCCTCCAATCCATTCCGCAGCCACGTCGGTGATTCAGCTCTATTGCCTACCGGCTGAGGCGGAAGCGCTAGCATCCTATGGGGCTCATGTGCCGCTGTGCATCCGACCTCGAGACCAGTGGCCGGATCAGCAGGCCTCCGCCATCGACTGGTGGCTGCAGTACTCTAACGGGCGCTTACGGCTGTGCCGGGGAACCGCTGACAAAGGCGTATGTGTTGACCCACGAGACATAACCCGGCGGGCCCTACGCAGCTCTGAGCTTGCTCGGGCCTGTGGTTTGGCCCGTGCACCTCGTAACGCAACCGAAGCAAGCTACAGCCTGCTCGACGGCACCTGCGGCTGGGGGGTCGATGGCTTAACCCTGGCGAAGCTCGGCGCAGAGGTCACCTTGTTAGAGCAGTCTCCGGTGGTATGGGCTTTGACTTCGGACCTATTGCGCATCGAGCCTGAGCTACCAGCGACCCTGCACTTGGCTGAGCTCACTGCTTGGCTAGCTGAGGCTGACGGCCGACGCTTTGACGTCATTTACCTTGATCCGATGTTCCCTCCGCGTCGCAAGTCAGCGGCTCCGAACAAGCGCCTGCAGTATCTGGCGGCGCTTACCGGAGCTTTGTCCCAGCCTGGCGAGACGACAACGGAGGAGTGGGTGGCGTTGTGTCGAGACCATGCTCGGCAGCGGGTGGTGGTAAAGCGTCGGCGCAACGACCCACCTATGGCAGTGCTGCCAGACTGGCAGATTACCGGTCGAAGCATTCGCTACGATGTATTTAGCAGCGGCTGAGCTATGCTCGTTGCACGGCTTGTTGGAACTCGATCGCTATCACTGAGCCCGAAGCACGCATGACATCGAGAACGGTTTGGGTCGGACACAAGCCGCCGCTTGGCATCTGCCGAACCTGGCCGTGTTCAATTAGCGCGTGGATGAAGCCTTCGAATAAGCGCTCGTCGAAGAACTCAGGTGAGTTCAGCCCCAATAACCGGGAGAGCTTCTTGGCGACCCGTTGGCTACCTAGCTGCAGCTCTTGAGCATCCATCGTCCCAGGCGCAGCTTGGGTGAGTTGGGCGATAACGATGTACATTCGTTCGAGTATCTGTGAAACGACCTGAGCCAGTAAGGCTAAGCGATGAGCCTTGGGGTCGCTGACTTGCGGAGGCCGCAGCTGATCGCCGTTAGCGGTCAGCAAGCCTTCCGCCAGCAGATGGTCGATCCAGCGGTCGTAAGCATCGGCATCAACCTGCATGCTTAACTCCGCCGCCAGGAATGGAAAGAGCGTGCTGAGCATTCGCTGCAATACAGATCGTTGCAGTGGCCGACGACGCTTAGTTAGGAGGCAGGCGATGAGCGCCGGTAGCGCCAAGGTATGAGTGACGTTGTTGCGATACCAGGTCATCAGTACTGCGGCGAAGGTGTCAAAACTGGCCACGCGGCCAAATTCTGTCTCTTCTAACGTAATGAGCTGCAACTGAGCTACGTAATCGATGCAGGCAGTACCGTCCTGCGCCGGCACGGAATAGTCATGGTGCGTCGAATCTGCGTGTAACAGATCGAGGTAGCAATCAATTTGTTGTGCAAGGTCTAGGCTTGGCAGTGCAAGTCGCGGTGTGGCGAGAATGACCAATGCGACCAAGCTGACTGGATTTAGCGCGGCACTGGCGTTAATACCCAGCATCACATCGCGGCCAAGACATTGCGTTAACTCGTTGAGCTGGGCGTGCGAGTCACTTGGTGCGGTGACTGTGTCACCGCTTGTCGCGTCGTGCGTTGGTGTTGTTCGATGTTGTTGAACCCAATCGTCCAGCAGTATGGGTTGGCCGATGTTCACCGTTACCTTCCCAAAGTTTTGCCGAACTAGCTTGAGACTGCGTATAAGGTCCGTGAAGCTCTCTTTGCGCTTTGTTTCACCCTGGAGCTCTGCTAAGTAAGAACTCGCCTCTATGAGCTTCTCATAGCCGAAGAACACGGGTACTAACGCTGTTGGATGAGATATTCCGCGTGCATGGTGTTCTAAAGTCGTTTTTAACAAGCCAAGACGTGCGGGTAACAAACGTCCAGTGCGTGTTCGACCCCCTTCGGGAAAAAACTCCACGCTATGTCCACGTCGGTACACCTGGTACAGATATTCGTTAAACACGGCGGCATACAAAGGGTCGTCACGAAACGAACGCCGCATAAAAATCGCTCCACCACGGCGCAAAATTCTGCCCAAGATGGGAATGTTTAGGTTATCTCCGGCAACAATGTGCGGAATCATCATGCCGCGTTGAAACAACAGATAAGACATGAGTAAGTAATCCACATGGGAGCGGTGGCTAGGTACGTAAATCACCGTGTGGCCTTGGGTTAGCTCACTCATGCGCTCGAGTCCGTTTAAGTCCACACCGGCGTAGATTTGGTGCCAAAACCAACGCAACAGTCGTTCTATGACGCGCACGGTGGGGTAGGAAAAGTTAGACATGACTTCAAGCGCGTTGCCGCGTGCTTGGCGAATGAGTGCTTTTTCAGACTTCCTTGAGTCGTGCTGGGTAATTGCGTTACGCACGCCGCGGCTATTGATGATTTGATCGTAGAAGGTTCGCACGTGAGAAAAATCCGGACCCATTGATGCCAAACGTTGATTGCGGAAGCGCACGCGCAGCAGTCGTGCGGCGCGGCGGACCAATAGTTGTGCAGCGTTGTTTTGGTTTGAATTGGCGTTTTGTTTGAGTTC
>JAVJHY011573884.1:0-10984 GCA_035593235.1 Phascolosoma agassizii | reverse complement strand
CATCCGACGGCTGGAGATCGCTGGCCGCCGAGGCGTTCGGCGAGCGGGAGCGTGATGTCGCGCATCCCCGACAGCAGTCCGTCGAGATCGTCCGCGGGATGCAGATTGAGGCAGTAACCCAATCGGATTCCGCGGCCCGGGTGATCGTGGTGCTCGAGCAGCATGGTGCGACGCGTCAGTCCGCGAGCACCAAGCCCTCTTCGATGAGCAGCACCGGAATGCCGTGGCGGATCGGATAGAAAATGCGGCCGTCCTCGCGGACGAGCCCGCCCTCGACCGGCTCGGTGACGACCGTGTCCCCGACGTTCTTCTGCGCGCCGGACGCGATGCTCGCGTTGACGCGCTCGACGACACCGGCGTCCGCTTCGGCGAGCTTCTGGTGCGTCTCCGGGCACGCGAGGATGGCGAGCAGGTCCTGGTCGATCATGGCTTCGGCGGTCGGCGGTGGGCGTCCGACGCGCGAACAGCTTAGCCGAGCGGAACGGGCCGGCCGAGCCAAAGCGCGCTTTCGCGCCCGGCGCGTTTCAACGCCGCGCGCATCGAGTACCTTGCGAAGCGATGCGTTCCCCCCTGCTCCCCGTCCGCGCGTTCACGCTCGCGCTCGTCGCGAGCTCAGCCTTCGCGCAGGACTCGAGCGAGGCCGACCGCATCGTCCTCCCGCTCGGTCCGGTCGCGACCCTCGTCGCGCAGCTCGAAGCGCGCGACTTCGAGCCGCTCGCGCCGCCGCCCGGGTGGCCGGCGTGGAGCGTCGAGGGCGAGCACGACGGGTGGGCCGACGAGCGTCCGTGGCGCGAGTGGGTCGAGCTGCTCCGCGCGGAAGCGGCAGCGTCGAAGGGCGATCCCGAGCGACCCCTGCGGCGCGCGCGGCTCTCGCTGCTCGCGAAACTCCAGGGCCGCGGCGCCGACGCCTGGCAACACCTGCTCGCATGCGGCGACCATCCGCTCACGGCGGCCGTGCTCCCCGCGCTGTTGCCCGGTGTTCCGATCGAGCTGCTCGGCGAACGCGGGCCGCTGCCCGCCGGCGTCACGCTCTCGCCCGCCGTTCCGCCGCTCGTCACGGATGCGCGCGGCAACCGCCACCCGCTCGGCGGGCGTTCGATGGAGCATCGCGAGGTGCGCATCGGCGACACGCTCGCCACGCTCGTCGTGCTGATCGAAGGCGACGGCGTGCAGATCGACCTCATCCCGCGCTCGGGTCCGGCGGTCGACCTGCGCGTGCTTCCCCCCGTCCCATCCGGCGTCGACATCGGACTGCTCTACAGTGACTGGGAGAAGGTCGCGACCGAGCGCACGGTCGTTCCGTTTCGGCTCGAGCCCGACACGGAACGCTTCACGATCTGGGGCCGCTTCCTCGGACGGCGCGACCGGTGGCCGTCGGCCGGACGCGCGCTGCCCGCGCGCGCGCACATGCCGAGCGAGCTCGAGGTCGTCGTTCCCCCCGAACGCGCAGGCGATGCGCGGCTCGCGCGCTTCGCCGAGGCGCTGGCCGAGCTCTTCGAGCGCCCTTGCACGCTTCGAACGACACTCGACCCTCCGCGCGACAGGTTGCTCGAACCTGTCGCGATTCACCTCGGCGACGAGGACGCGGCGAGCAAACTGCTCGGTCTTCTCTCGATGATCGAGGCGAGCGTGCTGGGCGCGGCGACTGGCGGCGAGTGAGCTCGAGCCGCATGGCGCACACCCCGCCGGTCGATTAGCTTCTCCGCATGCACACCGCCCACAGGAAGGCCTTCCTCGCGCAACTCGCCGCGACGAATTCCGCCGCGATCATCCCCACCGGTGACGCGCCGCGCCGCAACGGCGACTCCGAGTATCGCTATCGCCCCGAGTCGGATTTCGTGTACCTGACCGGGTTTCGCGAGCCGAACGCAACGCTCGTTCTCCTCCCCAATCGCAGCGAAGGCGCGTCGGTGCTCTTCCTGCAGGAGAAGGACCCCGAGCGCGAGGTGTGGACGGGGCGGCGCCTTGGACTCGAAGCCGCACCGACGACGCTCGGAGTCGACGAGGCGCGTCCGGTCGGTGCGCTCTGGGAGGAGCTGCCCGCGCTGCTCGAGGGGCACGATCGCGTCGTGTACCAGAGCGGCATCTGTGAGGCGCGCGACCGCGAGATGCTGCACGTGTTCGAACGCGCGCGCGCGAAGAGACGCCGCGGGGCAACGGTGCCGAGCGAGTGGACCGACCCCGACGCGACGCTGCACGAACTGCGGCTCTTCAAGAACGACGCCGAACTCGACTGCATGCGCAGGGCGGCGGCGATCACGGTCGAAGCGCACACGGCCGCGATGCGCGAGGCGGCGCCGGGCAAGAGCGAGGCCGAGCTCGACGCGCTGCTCGAGTACACGTTCCGCCGGCGCGGCGGCACGGGCGCGTCCTACTCCAACATCGTCGCCGGCGGCGCCAACGCCTGCATCTTGCACTACGTTCTGAACGATGCGCCGCTGGTTGACGGCGAGCTCGTCTTGATCGATGCCGGCGCCGAGTGGAACTACTACGCGTCCGACGTGACGCGCACGTTCCCGGTGAACGGGCGCTACTCGCGCGAGCAGCGCGCGCTGTACGACGTCGTGCTCGCCGCCGAGCGCGCCGGCATCGAGATGGTGCGGCCGGGCGGTAACGCGGGCGCGGTCCACGACGCGGCGGTCGACGTGTTAGTGGACGGCTTGCTCGAGCTCGGCCTTCTCACCGGATCGAAGGACGCCGCGCTCGAGCAGGAGAGCTATCACCGCTTCTACATGCACAAGACCGGGCACTGGCTCGGTCTCGACGTCCACGACTGCGGCGCCTACTTCCTCGACGGCGAGCCGCGCCCCTTCGAACCGGGGATCGTCCAGACCGTCGAGCCGGGACTCTATGTCGCGCCCGACGACACCACCGTCGACGAGCGCTGGAGAGGCATCGGCATTCGCATCGAGGACGACGTGCTCGTCACCGAGGAAGGACGCGAGGTCCTCACGAGCGGGGTTCCGACCGACGCGGAAGAGATCGAGTCGATCTGCGCCGGCCGCTGAGCCGACCGCGTTCCGCCGTCCGGGCTTGAAATCCGCGCGCCAAACGGGCGCACTGTGCCGCGATGTCGCCTTCGTCGTTCCTGGGTGCGCCGACGGACCGCTGGCCCCTGGCCCGAGCGGTCGACTCCTTGCTCGACTCCGCGCGCGTCGCGGGAGCGCCCGGACTGATCTGGGTTGCCGGCGCGTGCTATCCGGGGCTCAACGTCAACGTGACGCTCGTCAGCGGCGTCCTCGGCATCGCGGAGAAGTACACCGGCGTCGAGCTGCCGATGGCCGGCGAGGCGGGCTCGATCGTCACGCTCTTCGGCCCCGAGTTCATCGCCAAGCTGTTCGCGTCGCACAACTCGCAAACGACGCTGGTCTGGGTGCTCGTCAGCTTGCCGCTGCTGCTCGCCCTCGCGCGACTCGTCGTCGGGCTCGCGAAGATCTCCGACCCGCGGCTCTGGGAGTCGATTGACGGACGTCCCGCGTATGTGGTCGAGCACTTCGGCGTCAGCGTCGCGAGCGGCGCACGCACGAATCGCATGCGGCTGCGCACGGCATGGCGCGCGGGCAAGGGGCTCGGGCTCGTCGGGCTCTCCACCTGGGGCATGCTCGTCGGCCTGCTCTTTGGCGCCGGACTCCTGCTCATCGCACCGGCCGTCGTGCTCCTGCAGGCAACCGAGATGACCGACGCGTCACCCCTGTTCGCCGGGCTGCTCATACCGCCGCTCGTCTTGCTCTTGGCGTACGCCGTCGTCCTGATGGTCGTGAACCAGCTCGCGATGCACAGCCTGGCACACAACCGGCGCGGCGTGTCTTCGGCGTTGACGCATGCGTGGCGCCTCGTGCGGTCGGCGCCAACCAGCGTGCTGCGCGCCACGGTCGTCGACTTCGTACTCGTCGTTTCGATCCTCGTGATCGACGGCACGCTGATCCGCTGCTGCGATGCGCTCGGCGTTCCGCACATGCTGTCGGGAACCGCGCTGTTCCTGCTGTACGGATTCGCCGGCGTGACGCGCGCCGCGTTCTGGGCGCGCGCATACCGTGCGCTCGGCGGGCTCAGCTCCGTGGATCAGGTGCCCGGACTCTGAACGCGCCGCTGCCGCGCGTGGCGGTTCGAGTGGTGAGCGCAGAAGGACTTGAACCTTCGACCTACTGGTTAAAAGCCAGTTGCTCTACCAACTGAGCTATGCGCCCACTCGATCCGTTCGTGTCGCGACAGGAACGCGCGGCCTTCGCCGCCGTTCGCGACCACTCGCGCGCGGAATCATACGAAACCAGGCGCGTGAGAAAAGCGGAATCAGACCTCTTCGATCTCCGCGACCTTGGCCTTCATCACGTCGTCGACCTTGGCCTCGTACTCCTTCAGAAGACCTTGGATGTCGTCGTGGAGCTTCTTGTTGTCGTCCTCGGTCAGCTCACCGTCCTTCTTCATCTGGTCGGAGTGCTTGTTCAGTTCCCGGCGCGTGTTCCGCAGCGCGATACGCGACTCTTCGGCGAGTTCCTTCACCATCGCCGCGTACTTCTTGCGCTGCTCGCCCGAGAGCGGCGGCAGCACGAGGCGCAGCACCTTGCCGTCGTCCTGCGGCGCGCTGCCGAGGTCGGTCTTGAGCACGGCGCGCGACAGCTCCTTCAGAATCGACGCGTCGAACGGCTTGATCAGGATCTGACGCGGCTCGGGGATCGACACGGACGCCAGCTGGCTGATCGGCGTCGGCGTGCCGTAGTAATCGACACGCACGTTGTCGACCAGCGCCGTCGTCGCGCGCCCGGTGCGAATGCGACGCAGCTGATCCTTGAGGTGCCCGAGCGTCTTCTCGTAGCGGCTCTTCCCGTCGTCGATCACGGCTTGGTAGGTCATGGTCAGCTCCCGATCTTGGTTCCGATGGACTCTCCGCGCACGACCCGCTCGATGTTGCCGTCCTCGAAGAGGTTGAAGACGACCACAGGGAGCGAGTTCTCCATGCAGAGCGTGATAGCGGTTCCGTCCATGACCCGCAGGCGATCGCGAAGCACGTCCATGTAGGTGAGCTCCGCGTACCGCGTGGCGTTCGGGTCTTTCTCGGGATCCGCGCTGTAGACGCCGTCGACCTTGGTGGCCTTGAGCAACACTTCACAGCCGAGCTCGGTTGCACGCAACGCCGCAGCCGTGTCTGTGGTGAAGAACGGATTGCCCGTCCCGCCGGCGAGGATGACGACCCGTCCGCGGTCGAGGTGCGCGAGCGCGCGACGTCGAACGAACGGTTCGGCCACCTGTCGAATCTCGAGCGCCGTTAGGACGCGCGTACTCGTGCCCTCGGCTTCGATCGCCGCCGACAGCGCGAGTCCGTTCAGAACGGTGGCGAGCATTCCCATGTAGTCGGCACTGGCCCGATCCATACCCGAAGCGGAGAAGCTCGCACCGCGCAGAATGTTGCCGCCCCCGCACACGACCGCGACTTCGACGCCACGGCGCGCGAGACCCGCGATCTGTGCGGCGATCGTCGCGAGCGCGTCGGGGTCGAAGCCGTGTCCGGTCCCCGAGTCGCCGAGCGCCTCGCCGGAGAGCTTGAGCAGGATGCGGTGGTACGACATGCGCGGCGTTTGCGACGTAGGTCGACTCAGCCGAGCTTGACGCGCGCGAAGGCTTCGATGCGCGTGCCGGCGCCGAGCTCCGACTCGAGGAACTTCTTGACCGACTGCTTGTCGTCGAGGATCCACGGCTGATCGGACAACACGCACTCGCTGTAGAAGCGGTTCAGCTTGCCATCGATGATCTTGTCCCGGATGTTCTCCGGCTTCGACTTCACCTCGTCGGAGTCGGCGAGCACCGCGCGCTCGCGCTCGACCTCTTCGGCCGGCACTTGCTCGCGCTGCGCGTACGCCGGGCTGTACACCGTGACGTGCTGACAGAGGCTCTTCAGAACGCCGGCGGCCTTGGACGGGTCCGCACTCGTCGTCACCGAGACGATCGCGCCCTGCTTGTTGTCGTGGTGGATGTACATGCCCACCGCGCCTTCGACGTTCTCCATCCGAATGAGATCGGCGACGCGCACGTTCTCGCCGAACTGCGCGACCGCGGACGTGATGCCGGCGGCGACGTTCTCCTCGCCCTCGAACGGCTGGTTCACCATCGGACGCTCGCCGTCCTCCGTGCCGGTCGGATCGTAGTCGGCGATGCCTGCCGACAGATTGGCGACGAACTCCTTGAACTTGTCGGAACCCGAGAGAAAGTCAGTCTCGCAGGCAACTCCGATCAGGTGCCCACGGCGACCGTCCGCGCCCGAGACGGCGAACACGCGCCCCTCGGCCGTGTCGCGCGACGCCTTCTTCGCAGCGGACTTCAGTCCCGCCTTCCGCAGGTGGTCGACCGCGCCATCCATGTCGCCGCCGGAGGCCTCAAGGGCCTTCTTGCACTGCATCATCGCCGCGCCAGTCATCTGCCGCAGCTCGCTCACCATCTTCGCCGTGATCGCCATCGTTCGCTTGGGGTAGGTCCGCTCGGGACTCATTCGTTTCGTGAGCGGGGCGACGCGCGCACCGCTCGTACATGGGGCTTCGTATGACCCGAACGCGCCGGGTCCAGTCGTCTCGCGGGACCGTCGCCGTCGCAACCGTCAGCGCGGCATTCGCCCGCGCGCGGCGAGCGAGTCTCCCGGGGGTGGTCGGTCGGGCGACCGGTTTACACCGATCGCCCTAGAGGGTTCGAAGTCGCGCTACGAGGCCGTGCCTTCGGCCGCGGTGACTTCGGTCGCATCGCCGCCGGTGTTCTTCGTCGGCTGGACCTCGTCCGCGGCGGATTCGCTGGGCGTATCCGACGCCGTCTGGTCCGTCGCGTCGGCGGAATCCGCAGAGTTGGGCGCGTCGTCCGCCTTCGGACGCGTAATTGCCTGGGCGCGCGTCGGCCGCGGCTCGTCACCGGACTCGGCGGCATCCGGCGTGCGCTCGGCGGAGCCGGTCGCCGCGAGTCGCTCGCTGTGGGCCGCGCCACCTTCCTCGACCGCTTCGACGAGCGAGTCGACCAGAAGTCGCACGGAGCGCAGCGCGTCGTCGTTGCCCGGGATGACGAGGTCGACGCCCGCCGGATCGCAGTCCGTGTCGAGCATGCCGATCACGGCGAGGCCCATCTTGCGCGCCTCGCGCACGGCGTTGTATTCGCGGCCGGGATCGATGACGACCATCGCACCGGGGATCCCGTTCATCTCGCGGATGCCCGAGAGGTTGCGATGGATCTTGCGCTTCTCGCGGCGCAGCGAGGCGATCGCCTTCTTCGAGTATTGCTTGATCGTGCCGTCTTCCTCCATCTTCTCGAGCTCCTCGAGACGACGCAGTCGACTGCGGATGACGCTGAAGTTGGTCAGCGTTCCGCCGATCCAACGCTCGGTCACGGTCGGCATGCCGGTGCGTTCACCGGCGTCCGAGATGACGCCTTTGATCTGGCGTTTGGTTCCGACCCAGAGGATCTGTTGACCCTCGGAGACGAGTCGGGACAGGAAGTTCCGCGCGCGAATGAGGCCCCGCATGGTCTCGCGCAGATCGATCACGTGGATCATGTTTCGACGGCCGTGGATATACGGGGCCATCTTCGGATTCCACCGCGATACGCGGCATCCGAAGTGCACTCCGGCGTCGATGAGTTGCTGAACGGTTAGGGATTCCATCGAAAGGATCGAGGGGTGGGGAAACGTCCCCGGGAACAAGAAACGGAGGTGATGAAAGGTCGGGTGACAGAACGAGGCGAACGCGACGCAAAGGGAGATCCGGGACGGCCCCCGCGGACCTCACCCGATGCACTCCCACTCGCCGAACCGGCCTCGCGCTCTTTTCGATCGAACCACCACGGCGCCGCGACCGGCGCGCAGACGCGATGGCACTACACCGGGGCCGCTCGAACCGTCCAAGACGAGCGCGCGACCCCAGCCACCGAAAAAGCGCAAGGATTCTACCGGCGCGCTCCGTGGCGTCCAAGGGGGGCGCGGTGGGAAAGATCGCGTTTTGCGCGCGGCGGACGGGGGCGGATTGCCCATCATTCGACGGGCGTCGTCGCCCGCCGGCGCCGGCCAGGCACCTCCCCGCAGGGGTCGACACCACGCTTCGACCCACCGCCCCTCGAACAAAAGCGACTTGGTACAATCGTCCACTCCTACCGCCCAGGCGGCCGATTCCATGACGACCGAAGCGGCCGGTCCAACGGCTGCGGATGGGGCGGTTGCGCCGACGGCGGCACCGCCCCGGACGAACGCTCCCCGCCGCCCCATGACCTTGGCGCCCCCCGGAACCACGAAGCTCACGATCCTGGTCTGCGACCACCGCGGCGGCGCCCCAGGCGGCGAAGCCGAGCGCCTGACCGAGGCGGGAGTCGAAGTCGCGCACTCGACCAGCCTACGCCGCTCCCTCGCGGAGATCGGCGCGCGGCGGCCGGACGCGATCCTGCTGCGCTCGCTGTCGCGGCCCGGAACGGTCGAGCTCTCGGCCCTGGAGCACGTGCGGACGGGCGGTGGCGGGCCCGCCGTTCCGCTGCTCGTCATCGCGCCCGACCACGATGAGGAAGCGGCGCTTCGCGCCGACCGGCTGCTCGGCGCGGGCCTGTGGGATCTCGTCCTCGAGGGCACGCGCGTCGAGGAGATTGGACTGCGCGTGCGGCGCCTGATCGACCTCGCGCACCAGGAGCTCGAGATGAAGGAGCTCCGGCACCGCGCCTCGCATGACGACCGCACCGACCTTCTGCGTCCCAAGTCGTTCGAGAACCGCCTCGTCGAGCACTTCTCTGCGGCACAACGGCACAAGCACGAAATGGCGCTCGTGCTCATCGATCTCGATCGCTTCGGCGCGATCAACAAAGAGCACGACCACACGGTCGGCGATCGCCTGATCGGAAGCGTCGGCGAAGTCATCCATCAGGCGCTGCGCGTCGAAGACGTCGCGGGCAGGCTCGGCGGCGACGAGTTCGCGGTCATCCTCCCCTACACGAAGAAGATCGACGCGGCCGGGGTCGTCAAACGATTGGCCGAAGCGATCAAACACTTGTCCGGCACGCCCCCCGGAGCGAAGGGGCCGATCGACGTCAGCGCGAGCATCGGCTTCGAGACCTTCGACGGGTCGGACATCGATACGGTGAAGTCGCTACGCGGACATGCCGAACGCGCGCTGCGCGTCGCAAAAGTGAACGGCGGAAACCAGGGCGTCTACTTCCGCAGCATCGCCGAATAGGGCCTGCCCGCCTCGTCCGCGGCAAACGGCGCGAAACGGCCATAGAGCAGGCCGTATTGCCGTTCTAGGTGCTTGCGTCTCGTGCCCGAATCGTTGCGTCGGGCGTCCAGAATTCGAGTATTCTCGAAGATCCGAGGGATGCCCAGCAGGGGGGCGGTGACCGGCGCGCGCATGCCCACTCACCCGCCCCGCTCGCCATCCGCCCCGAACGCTCCCGAGTCCGCTTGAAACGCCACGTATGAAGACCGTCGAGTCGCGAACCGAATCGATCCAGCGCACGGGCGATCACGCGACGCGGCAGGCGCCGGCGAACGGCCGCTTCGGCAGGACGGGCGCGAACGGTCAGAAGGCGCAACGCGCCGCGCCGGGCGAGCTCGAGCGTGACTTCGTGATGTACGTCGATTCGGGCGATCGCATCGCGCTCGGCGAAACGCTCGCGCGCGTTGGCCCGGAGCTGCGCCGCATCGCGCGCTACTACGTTCGTCAGCACGACCTGACCGAAGACCTCGTCCAGGCGACGATACTCACCGCCATCGAGCGCGCCGACGCGTTCGATCGCTCGCGTCGACTTGTCCCGTGGTTGACCGGCATTCTGCTCAACAAGATCGCTGCCCAACGCCGCCAAGCACGTCGGCGCTTCGTCGACATTCCGGAGGATGAGCCGAGGCTCGAGCACGGCGATCGCTCTCCCTTCCATCGCGCGCAATCAAACGAGCTCGAGAGTCTCGTCGAAGAGGCGCTCGAGCAGCTTCCGCCGCGCTATCGCGAAGTGCTCGAGCTCTACCTGCGAGAGGGCAAACGCGGCGGCGAGATCGCCGTCGAGCTGCACCGCCCCGCGGGCACGATCCGTGCGCAGATCCACCGTGGCCTCCGGCGCCTGCGCCGATTGCTGCCGCCGAGCCTAGCGCTCGGGGCCCTGTTCGCCCTGCGGCGCCCGAGTCACGCGGCGACCCGCGCCGCGCCGTCCACGCCGCTCGCCGCGTTGCCCCCCATCGCGCTCACGCTCGGCACGCTCGCGGCCGTCGTCGCGGCAATCGTCTTCATCGCGAAGCCGTGGATTGCGTCGAGCGGCGGCGAGACGACGGTTCGCGCGACGAACACGCTCGGCGGCGCGGAATTCGCCAACGCTCGCGAGAACGCGGACATCGGTTCGAATCCTGGGGACGGCACCGACGCACGCCGTCCGCTGGAGCCGCGCGTCGGCCGCGGACCGGGAACCGGGTCGACGGGCGGCGCCCCCGCACTGCGCCTTCGCGCCGTCGATCGGGCAACCGGTGCCGCGCTCGCCGCAACGCGTGTCGAGCTCACCGCAGAGCTCGCGGGCGGAGCGCGCGTCGCGCACAGTGGAGTGGCCGACTCGCTCGGCTACCTGACGGTCGACATCGAACCGTCGTCGATTCGCAGCGTGCGCGCATCGGCGAGCACGGCGAACTACGCCACCCTGTTCGTTGAATGGGAGCGCGAACTCACGCGGTTCGAGGAAACGGACGCGCTGCTCCTACCGCTCCTCACCGCGCGCCCGTTCGGCGGCCTGGTCGTCGATCCGCAGGGCCGTCCGATCGAGGGCGCGAGCGTCTTCGCGGCCCAACCGCTGCTCGACAACGGCACCTCGTTCCGGATGGCCGACACGGAAACGGAGACGCTCACCGATGCCGACGGCCGTTGGAGCTTCGAGACGCTGGGGGCGGCCGCCGCCGCGATGCGTATCCGCGCCTCGCATCCGCAGTACGCACCGATCCTGTCCTACAACTCGGCGCACTCGCTCGAAGCGCTTTGGAGCCACGAAGCGCGCGTGGTGCTCTACC
>JAVJHY011573774.1:0-10985 GCA_035593235.1 Phascolosoma agassizii | reverse complement strand
CTCGATCTTTTCCCAGATCTCCCAGACGCGGAATTCGTGCTTGTCGGGATCGGCGGCGCAGGAAATGTGCAGGGCGCCATTGGCCTTGGCAGTGTCCGGCAAGATCGCAACCCACGTGTCATAGAGTTCCTGGTACTTGTCGGGCTGCGCTTTCACGGTGAGTTGGACGATGACGGACATGCGGTTTCTCCCTTGGATGTCGATCTGCGCGAGAGGCTAGCCTTCGACGACCGGCAATGCCAGTGGCGGTAACGGGCGCAAGATCATTTTTTATTGAACGACCGTTCAAATGAGTGGGCAGAGGGGCAACTGGGTCGCCGCGTGCCCAGGGTCATCGCAATTCTGATCAAGTGTCCGATAGCGTGAAGTACTGGGATTTCGGCCCCATCCGACGCCGAACCAGTACTGGTCATGATAGGTATGCGGGGGGTGATAATCAGCTTGTAAGTCTTCGCGCTGTCCCAACAGCTGCTGTAAGAAATGGCTGAATTCTTCACCGCAGCGACGTCCCAGGGCAGCGGCGGGCAAATTCAGAATGTCGCCCAGGGTATGCAGGCCTGCCCGGCGCAGGGAATCTACTGTGCGAGAAAAATCATCGAGTAAAGACAGGGGCAGTGGCGCAAGGCGTACGCGCAGATCATCGTTGATATTCAGCGCCTGGTCGGCCTCGGTAAACGACAGTAGCCAGGCGGCCTTGGGTGTGGCGGCCAGGGCGCAACTCACCTGATAGCCTCTACTGGCTATGCCACTTGCCACCGCTGCCAGCAGTGCATCCAGGCCTTTGAACAAAGTGAGGCAGCCGCCTATTTCCAATTGCAGGCAGTCGTCGCGAAATGTGTGCAGTGTGGGGGTAATGCTGTAAGCCCAGCAGCACAGTTGTTGTTGGCAGCGCTGTTCGGCCTGGGTGTCTCGTTCCAACAAGATAATGGAACCGGAGTCTGCCAGGGCGCGAACAGTGGCAGTGCCCATGCCCTGCTTGATGCCCAGGCTGGCGGCACAGTCGTTGGCCCGCAGTACGCGCTGTTTGCTCAACACCACTACGGGCTGGTCTTCTGTGCGGTTAAGGCACTGCAGTGGCAGCTGGCTGAATCGCAAACATAGCCACAGGCTCACGGAGGATTCTCCGCTGCCTGGGCTGTATCCGCCGTGGGCAGTATCCCCATTTTATATCCATCAATACTGTACATATATACAGTATTATCAAGTGGCGTAAATTTGTCCAGTAGCACAGGGGAGAAAAGATGGAAATTTGCGAACAGTTAGTTCAATATCCGGGCCAAATCAGGGGCGTTTGTACCGTTTTCCAGGTGCATTCACAGAGGGGCTACATTGAGTAAATTGTTAAATTCAGCGCTGGCTGTGTCGGCTGTTATTGCCTGCCTAATACTGACGCCTGCCCCGATGGCTAATACCGAATCTGCCACAAGAGAGTCTACCGAGCAGGCGCTGCTGGCCTATTTTGCAGAAAATTACGCGCAGGATATGGCCAGGGCACCCTTTACTGCCAGTTATCGGGGCATTAAAACCCAGCACGATAAGTGGAACTCGGCGGACGAGGCACACCGTGAAGAAAGCCGCGCTATTGCCGAGGCACGATTGAAGCAGCTGGCCGAGTTCGACGAAACTTTACTCAGTGAACCCCTGCAGCTATCCCGGGATTTATACGAGTTAAGCTTGCAACGGCGCATTGCCAATGATGAATTTCGTCATCACAGGTTTGTTATTCACCAGTTTCGCGGCCCACACACACAAGTGGCCAGCTCCCTGGTGAACATCCACCGGGTTGCCGACCTGGCCGATGCCCAGGCTTATGTTGGCCGCTTGAACAATGTAGGCATTTTGTTTGACCAGGTGATTGCGCAAATGCGAATTCGCCAGAGCAAAAACTTTTTGCTGGCCGATTGGCAATACCCACTCACCATACAATCGGCGCGCAATATTATTAGCGGTGCGCCCTACGAAGAAGGGCCAGCGGATTCTATTCTATGGGCTGATTTTAAAACCAAGGTGGCGGCTCTGGATATTACCGACGATGCAAAACACACACTGTTGGAAAACGCGAAAACGGCTTTGCTGAGCGTGGTTAAGCCGGCGTATCTGCGACTGATCGAAGAGCTGGAGAAGCAGGCCGCTGTGGCATCGTCAGATGATGGGGTCTGGAAGTTTGAAAATGGTGCGGATTTCTATGCCCAGCGGCTGCGCTGGTATACCACTACCGATTTGTCTGCTGAGGATATTCACGCCATCGGCCTGCGGGAAGTGGAGCGCATTCACCGCCAGATGCGAGACATTATGGTGCAGGTAAATTTCACCGGCACCTTGCAGGAATTCTTTACCTTCATGCGTGAAGACCCACAGTTTTATTATTCCGACACGGATAAAGACCGCAATGCGTATTTGGATAAGGCGATAAAGCTGATTAACAGTATGTCCCAGCGCCTGCCCCAGTTTTTTGGTCTGCTGCCGCAGTCGCCGCTGGAAGTGAAGCGGGTTGAGGCGTTTCGCGAGCGATCGGCCGGCAAGGCCTTTTATCAGGGTCCGCCACCAGACGGTTCCCGCCCCGGCATCTACTACGCCAATTTGTACGATATGAACAGCATGCCCAAATACCAGATGGAGGCCCTGGCTTACCACGAGGGTTTGCCCGGGCACCACCTGCAACTGGCCATAGCTGCTGCCCTGGAGGGTATTCCCGAGTTTCAGAAATTCAACGGCTTTACCGCCTACAGCGAGGGTTGGGGCTTGTACTCTGAGCAATTGGCAAAAGAAATGGGGTTTTATAAAGACCCCTATTCAGATTTTGGCCGCCTGGCTATGGAGCTTTGGCGGGCCTGCCGCCTGGTAGTGGATACCGGCATTCACAGCAAGCGCTGGACTCGCGCCGAGGCAATAGACTATCTGGTTGCCAATACGCCCAATGCCAAAGCCGATTCGATTAAAGCCATTGAGCGTTATATTGCCCTGCCGGGGCAGGCAACGGCCTATATGATTGGCAAGCTGAAAATAGTGGAGTTGCGGGAGCGGGCGCGCAAAGCCCTGGGTGATGCCTTTGATATACGCCAGTTTCACGATGTTGTGCTTAAGGATGGCCCCGTGCCTCTTTCTCTGCTGGAGGAAAAGGTGGATGCGATGATTGCTGCTAATAGCCAGGGTGCAATTGCCAATGTCCACTAGAAATATGAGAATAATTTCCCCTAAAAAGCGCACAGTTGGCTGGGAACCGTGGTACTTATTACGATGTCCAAAAATTACCGCGCTTGTTGCAGGCACCTGCTACCCTCGAAATTCGGGAGAATGTTATGACAAAGACCATTAAATGCGGTCTCGCAGCAGTATTGGCGCTGGCGGTGACAGCCTGCTTTCATACTGAAGTGAATGGCCCGGCGGCACAATCCAGTGTGGTAATCACTGAGCTTCGCAATGGGTCTGTGGCCCAGGAAAATATTGTGTCACTGGATGAGGCCGACAGTATCGCCCAGCTTGGTCAGCAGGCCTGGGATGATCTGGGTGATTTAGGCCAGATGGTTGTAATGGCCAATTTCTTTGTCGATAAGAAAAACTTTGTAAATTCACGTCTTTACCTGGTAACCGTCAGTGGCGGGGAGGACACCGATGCCAACGATGATGGTTTGGTGGATGGCCAGCCCGCAGCTATCGGCGGCACCTGGCACGCCATCATGAAGGGCAGCCATTTGCGCTCGGGTGGGGTGGTTATTTCTCCTATTACCGAGGCGCTGTATCAATCGGTAAAAGACCAGGTCTCTAACCTGGATGACGCGGGTGTTATGTCCTTGCTGACTACGAACACCAAGAAGATACTGACCGATGTGAATGACACCGGCAATGTTAACTACAAAGATGCGCTGGCCTGGACCGAGCTTGCCCACGACGGCAAATACAAACTGGATTTATCAGCGATTAAAGATTTGGGCGATGCCATCATCAGCGGTGCCAGTGAGGGTGAAATAGAGCAGCTTTCTGCCGCTGTACTGGGTGAAGAGTCCGGCGTGGATGCCCTGCAGTTTTTTACTGACAATATCTCTATGCCGATTGTTCAATCGAGGTGTATTAACTGCCACACCGCCGGCGGCATAGCCCCCAATGGCGGCGCTCGCCTGATATTGGTTACCAACAGTAATCCCAATAATTTAACCATTAACAACGATGCCTTCATCGAACTGGGCAATGTATTGGGCTCTGCCGATTTAAGTACTTACGTAACTAACAAGGCCAGCGCCCAGGTTAGCCATGGCGGGGGACGACAATTGCAACCTGGCAGCCAGGACCTTCTTAACCTTGAAACCTACCTCAATTTACTCGAATAGGGTTTTATCTCTTCTACCTGGCTGGCCGTCCTTCCGGGGGCCGACCATTCAGATGGCCACTAGCTAGCACTAAGCCCCCCAAGCGGGGCTGTGCTGCTGGCTTTTTTCCGGCCAGGCAGGCAACTCCCATAACTGCGGCTGGTTCGGTATATCCTGCTCTGGTGGCAGGCATACATCAATGCTCTGATTGCCACCACGCTGCTTGAGAATATGCACCTTGCGGTATTCGCGCATATGCAGACGCAAGCTGGCAGGTGCATGGTTTTTGGCCGCCGCACTGGAGCGAAACAGCACAGCCAGGGCATCGCTGCCAGCACAGGCCAGCTGCAACTTACGCAATTCACTGTAGCGGTAATCCCTGGCTCCCAGCCAGCTAAATACAGCGCTGCAGGTGGTGCTGCGCAAGGCCTGCTCGGTACTCCACAGTAAATCTTGTGTGTTCTTCGGGTGTATCAGCAGTATTTGCCCGGTGTCGATACCCCTGGCAGCCAACAACGGTGCATAGGGTGTGTAGGGAGGGGCAATAAAAGCCTGCCAGCGCCCCTGGTCACTCAGAGATTCCATGGCCGGCAAAAACAGCCCCATGGCCCCAAGGCCACAGCCATCACTTAACAACTCTATGTTGCTGCCAAGGGGCCAGCCGCGCTGGTAAAGCTCGCTGTCGAGGTTCTCATAGCCCGTGGCCAGGCCGTCCATGGCGTGTCTGTCACTGTTGGCCGAGGAGGTGTTGCCGGCAAAGTGGTTGCGATAGCCGCGCCAGGTGTCGCTGCGTTGTATGACTTGCTCAAGTAGTGTGTTCATGTGCGTGTTGCTTTAAGGAAACTGTATATATATACAGTAGTTTGGTAAATCCAAAAAAGCAAGGTACCGCCGTTAAATTAGCGAGAGTTTTCGGTTTCACTGGTCAGGGGCACGGCTTATGATGTCGATGGCTTTTTCCCCAAGGGCTCTGCCAGCATTCACATCAATAGAGGGTTACCCGTTTCCATGAACTACGAACTAAACGAAAACATCGCCGTACTAAGCTTCGACGACGGCAAGGCCAATGTGGTCGGGCACGACTTTATCGACAGCATGAATGAAGGTCTTGATCGAGCGGAGAAAGAGGCCGCAGCGGTAGTTATTCGCGGCCGGGAGGGCATGTTCTGCGCAGGCTTTGATTTAGAAGAGTTCAAAAAGGGTCAGGAGGCAACAGTGGCATTGGCAAACCGCGGCTTTGAGATGCTAATACGCTTGTATTCCCACCCACAACCCATACTGGCAGCTTGCACTGGCCACGCAGTGGCGGCAGGGGCATTTATGTTACTGGCGGTAGATAATCGCATTGGTGCTCAGGGCAAGTTCAAACTCACTTTGCCCGAAACCGCCATTGGCATGGTGTTTCCCGTGGTACTTCGCGAGCTGGTACAGCAACGCATTTCTAACCGCCATAAAACACAGGTACTTATTCAATCGAAGGCTTACGATCCGGCTGGTGCGGTAGATGCCGGCTTTCTGGATGAAGTGGTTGAGGCTGACAAACTGATGGATCACGTGCTGGCCATGGCAAAGCAACTGGCACTGCTGCCTGGTGAAACCTACGGGAAGAACAAACGCGACAGCCGTGCAGATGCGCTTGGAAGAATGCGAGACAGCTTGAAAGACCTGGGATAAAACCCGCTCGAGAGCAATGTATTAGAAAAATGCACCGATAAAATAATAAAACTCAGGAGAACATCATGGATCGCTTGAAAAATAAAATAGCACTGGTTACCGGGGCAGGCGCAGGATTGGGAGCGCAGATAGCGCGCCGTTACAAAGAGGAGGGCGCCCAGCTAATTATCAACGATCTCAATCTGGATGTTGCAGAAAAAATGGCCGGGGAAGTTGATGGGCTGGGCCTGGCGGCAGACGTGAGTGATTCCCCGCAGGTGCGCACAATGTTTGAACGAGTGACCGCAGACTATGGTCGACTGGATATCCTGGTGAACAACGCAGGCTTCGGCTTTACACCGGGCGACGATAAAAGCGTGCAACGAGTGAATGAAGTTCCTTTCAAACAAATGGCAGAGCTGGAAGCGACAGGTGCCATTGAAACTCATCTGGATTTAACCGTAGAGATGTCGGATGAAGATTGGCATCGAATGATAGGCGTGCATCTCAATGGCACGTTCTTCTGCTCGAGAGAAGCTCTTAAAGTAATGAACCCGCAGCTGTCCGGTTGCATAATTAATATGGGCTCGATTATGGGAACCACCGGGGGCGTGGGAAGCAGTTACTGCGCAGCCAAGGGCGGCATTCTCGGCTTTACCCGTGCACTGGCAAGAGAAGTGGTCAGCCGCGGGATACGAGTAAATGCATTAGCGCCGGGTTTTATCGAAACAGATTTAACCGCACCTTTTGCTGCGGCCAGAGATTTACTCAACGCACAAACTCCTATGCATCGCTTCGGTGATACCGATGATATTGCCTGGCCTGCAGTTTACCTGGCCAGTGATGAGGCAAAGTTTATGACGGGGCAGACTTTGTCGCCTAATGGCGGCTATGTTATGAGTCAGTAGCTTTGTAAAAAACCTAAAATCGAACCGACGCAGTACATTTACCAGGGAAAGGCTTATGAAAATACATAAAGTTCACAAAGGTTCCTGCCACTGCGGAGCTGTGGAATTCGAAGTTTTTCACTTCAGCCGCAATCCAATATCAAGCTTAAGAACCTGTCGACAAGAAATATCGCATAACAAGTGACTATGATGAATAGAACAAATAAAGCAGGAGCCAGGGCTGCAGCTGCTTTCGCAGAAAGACCATATTTGTACATCGTTGTCGACCAAACTTTCTCTCCAGGTGGGGGAAATTGCTCAGCTTTCCACGCAGCCAATGATTCTCTAATTGCTGTGAAAGCAATAAAGATTGCCGTTGCTAGTGGTATACCGGCCAAGATTCCGTACAAAGCGATATGTAGCTCAGTTATAGCGGGTGTATGAAGACAATATTGATCGTGATCGAAGCCCTCTATTACAGGTAACGCCCAAAATTTGTACAGGAGATACACTGGCGCCATCCAAAAAATTGTTCGGATGGTTGCCCAGATTCTTTCTTCTTTTGAATGCATTGGTGCGTATGTCTTCGATGGGTCAAGCTTAGGTCGAAGGCTCCACCGTTCGGAAGAAGGAGTCCGAAAAAATGCGATCAAAGAGCATACCAGGGCAGTGAGAGCCGCGAAAGCAATGAGGTATTCTCTACTAGACAAGCTGAAAACCTCCTGAATCAAGAGTTATGGGGACTGATGTATTTTACAGTCGATTAGGCAGTATGTAGAAACTAAATCTGTCCCGATTATTCCGCACTAATATTCGTGTACTATGACGCACAGCGACTCCGCCAGTCTTCATAACCTCAAAGACGCTGAAGAGACTTTAATGCCAAAGAAATACCACCAAATAATACTGCATGTTGGTATGCATAAAACCGGCACTACCAGTATCCAGAATAATGCTCACCGTCTGAGCGAAGCCCTTCTGGAACACGACATCTACTATCCATCTTTTTCTTATAGCGGCACAGTGAAAGCCAATCACTCTGGCCCTATTACTGCAATGGTCAGCAAGTCGCCTGATAGTTATGGAGGGCAGTGGCGCACCCATCTTGGTGATGACGTAGATTCCATTCAGCGCACATACCAAAGTGATTTCAGAGAAGTTCTGGAACAGCCGAAGGCACACACTCTTGTTTTGTCCGGAGAGACAACGAGTGCATTTACAATCAGGTTGAGGGTGCTCGTCTATATACGCGACCCATTAAACTCGGTGGCAAGTGCCGTACAACAACGAACTCTCGGTGGGAATAACTGGAATAGCGGTAGCGATATTCAGAATATGGCGGGTGTGGTTCGTAGACGCTACAAGCGATTGGTAGAGGTGTTTTCGGACACGCTTGAGGTGGTGAACTTTCACGAAGAGGTGGTGCATGAATCTGGCTTGGTAGGTTCGTTCTTAATCCGCTGCGGCCTCCCCGCTGAGAAGGCCAACACCTTTAACTACTCCGCTGCAAATCCGCGTATATCCATGGAGGCCTACGAAATTATGGCTGCCATTAACGAACGCTATCCCGCAAAATCCGACAATTTCAGCGAACGAACCAGGCAGTATAACGACATGAATCCCCTGTCCTATCTTTCCGGTCAACCGTTTCGATTGGAAGGCCTGGAGGATGAAAAAATACGAGCGATCATCCGGGAGGAGGCGCAGTGGTTGGAGAATACTCTGAAAATACAGTTCCCCGCCCAACCTGAGTCAGCGCTCGGGAAAATGTGGGATGATGAGGTTCTATATTCATTGGAAGATGCAATTCTGGAGTTGGAACACAGAGACCACCAGATAGTAGCCGCGAACTTCCTTGAAAGTGAAAGCCTGAAGCTGCGGGAATCCCGGCCCTATGTCAGCGCTATACTTGCGTTTATCGCCAAAAAAATACTCAGGGCTGAAAAGGCTCCATTGCCGACTATTGTGAAAAGGCTGGGCGCAGATTACTTTAAAAATGGTGCACTGCAAGCAGAGCCTTACAGCGCTGAGTTGGCGCTGGAACTCATGAGAATAGCGGAACATCTGCGCCCGGAGGGCAATACAATCCAGCTCAGTATCGAAAAGTATTTAGAAGCGCTGGGTAAATGAGAGAAACAGGGCAGGTCTTAGATTTCTCTGTAACCAGATCTTAGGGGAAGCAGGCTGTAACGCATAGCATTTGAGTAATTAAATGCTATGCGTTTTTCGATGGATTTCCGCCGAGTTTGAAACCCGCCGGATTGATTTAGTGCAAGATCAGATCAGGGTAATGGAACGAAATCTTCAACGATATCATTCCATTTTGGCTTTCTCGGAGAGATGAAGTCATCAGTCCACTCGTTGATGAGTTCACCATTAGCTTCTTTGGTGTAGAACTCAGGTCGTCGGAGAATCGTATGCTGATCATCGCCACTTACGATAAATCGTTTGTAACGATCGGGATGAGCATCGTTCAACGCGCCATGCTCGGAGAGAATCAGAGCTCTATACGCTTCCTGTGTTGGAATCTTTAAGAAAAAGCGGTCAGTCGCATCACCATCTGTTGAGTAGAAGGCCTCCCTGACGGTACTGTCATTGTCCAGCCGCCATTGGATGAGTGCAGTCGGCTGGCCTAGGGGATCGCAATCTGTGCAACTTGCAGGATAGAACTGGCCTGCTTGCCAATCAGCGTTGCGTGCCTCAATATCTGCTGTCGCAAGAAGATTGATCGCTACAGGTCCTGCGTCGTTGAAGACCGTCAGGTGAACATTGTTTCCGTACAGAAGACGGGCCAGGAACGGGGCATTATTTGCAACAGCTGCTCCACCTGCACTGCTACCTGCTACGGTGATCTTGCTGGCATTGGGGAACAATGCTTTTGCCAGATCCATGCCTGCTGACTGATTGCGCAAACCCCGGTGAAATCGAACGGGACCGAAGGGAAAGTTGGCATCTACTACGTCGTTGTCACCAGAATGTACTGAGCCATCGCAGTATGGCATGTAGACCACCGAATGTTTGGAAAACGGATTGTCTTTGTTATCTAGATCCCAAATTCCGGTCCCCACAGGCAGTGATGGAGGATTGTTGTCTGCTAAAATATTACAGAAATAAAAGTCCTGCCAACAGGCGCCACCCCCGTTCTCGTACATTAGTAAGTGGGAAGATTTACCCGGCCTGGTAAACACGGTGTATGGTGTACCAGCAATACATATGGGTCCGTCGCCTCCCGCCGTGTCGAAAGTGTGCTTTGTCCATCCGTCACCAGCATCTTCGGAGATTACGGGGGTGAACTCGCCCAGATATTTATCCAATCCAGCGGCCTTTAGTTCATCAATGGCATTTTGATTTAGTCCTTTTGGAGGGGGCGGGGCACTAAGTGCATTTCCAGATGCTGCCAATAGAAATACAAAACCTAGGAAAATTGAGAATGGCGATTTCATAGCTTACCTCGTGGTGAATGTGATTGAATGTTGGCGGCTTAGCCGCCAACTATACCAAAAAAATACAAATACTTTATTCTTCGTTAGATCTCTCTACGATATTAAGCCGAAATGGCTTGATCCACACAAGTCGAAACATCAGAGATACCCTGAGCCATAAAGAGGGGCACTCGAAAAGGATACACGATTAGAGAGTGGGGCACTAACACCTCCACTATAGCTCCGGGATTCCGGTGTGTACTGCGAAGCCGCTGCAATATTCATTACCTGTTCTCCTGCCGGTAAGACAGACTTTTTATTTTTCTGTCGATGGATTCATCATCCCAACAATAAATTGTCAAAAATACCCTCTATGGCGTTAACTTTTTGGCGGGTTTCAGCCTCCCAGAGCTGTGAGGTGCCAAAAAACCAAGCCACGGCATCACGGGGTGTTCTATGGCGAAATGAATGCTCTTTCAGTGAGCGGGGTGGGGCGAGGTGCGAAGATCCAGTTTAGGAAGTGCTACACAGTATAGGGGCTGCGCGACTTATTCCTGCAACCAGGGCGGCAAGGTTGTCCCAGGGGCGACCGTCGGCAAAGCCCTTGATGCTGCCGTCGGTGGTGGCAACCAGGGTTAGCAGCGAGGTGAGAGAGTCTTTGTTGTGGCGTGACAGTGCCGCTTGCACCTGTGGCACCTTGTTGTTCCAGACCCGGGCCG
>JAVJHY011573663.1:0-10986 GCA_035593235.1 Phascolosoma agassizii | reverse complement strand
CTTGCCGCACCTGGCTAGAAAACTTAAAGCCGTTTAAACTTCATAACCTGCTCTCCAGTATGATATTATGGCTTTTTATTAAACGAATGCCATTGCCCTCGCCCCGCCGACGGGCGATATTGATACGTACGCCGATAGTGTTCCTTGAGAGGGAATCTTGTTGCTGTCCAGTAGACCGAGAAGCGCAACTTCATCAGCTCAGACGAAGGTTCTGAGTTGCGCTATGATCAAGGACAAGATTTTCTCTTCAGTCTGTCCTCCTTCAGCCTTCGTATCTGAATGGTTGGTTGCGACCTAGCTTTTTCATGGCGCTCATCCTATTATGAAGATTGGGCCATGTTTATTTATTTTTTGGCCTAACTTTGACTTGATTAACGGCAAGGGGCCGCTTCCCTAACTCCTGAGTGTTGAATAGAATTTTCACCGCATATGCACCCGCTTTGGGGATGGTGAATGATACGACAGGGAAAGGAATTTCGAAGATCATATTATTGGGAATAGGCGGCGATTCTTTCGAAAACTGCAGGCGACCTGGAGTACTTGATAATACATGGCCAGACTGAGGGTCTTCGACAATCGCTGTCACGTTGATAGCACCTTGCATTTTTCCAGAAAGATTGGTTATCGATGCCGTAACAAAGAATGGGGGTGTATTGAACGGAAATTTATTTACGTTAAACTGATTGAAACATCCTATTAGGCTAATCTTATTTGTCCCCTGTTCTCGTATGACGCGATCAGAAAGAACAATGCTTTGGACTAATACAGGTTCATAAATTTCCATATTTTAACACCTATTTTAATAGCGTAAATTAGCAAAATAATGAGTCGTTTGGACCGCGAAAAATCAGGGATTAAGTTTATTTCGATTTCAAAGTGACAGTAACTTAACCTGGGTTATGCATAAATTCCTCCTTCGAATAACAATAAAAAAAGAAGGCCTTACTTACCTGGTCGCCATAAATAGTAAAAGCCGGGAGCATCTCCGGGAAGTAGAGAGGATAGGTCAAAATTAATTACATTAACAGGCATTTGACTGCGAATTGGAGATTTTGAATAAATATTAAGATCTCTTTTACCCAGGCTATTATAGGTAACGACCTTCAAATCTTTAAATCCTGAGGATAATTTGGTCTCGTCGATGACTTCAGATAGGTAAGCAATTTCATCGATTACCTTTAAATCCAAGGCTTGGCGGGCAGTGAAAATCCGACCATCAGAGATCGTTTTTACTTTTTCCCGGGTGTTGAAATCTTTGCGGGAATTCATAACGACCCCGAGAAACTGATCAAAGAGATCCTCAATGTTGCGCTGTAGTAAATGACGAGTGTTGGGAGACATTTCGCGAAGAGGGTGGCCCATTGCCTTAAAATCTCCTGTTGTTAATATTTCTTCGTCGTAACCAATTTTATTTGCAAGCTTGGTGAGTTTTGGAAAACGGGCAATAATTCCTATGCTCCCGGTAATTGAAGTGGGGTGGGCGTAGACTTTATCTGCTGCGCAAGCGATGTAATAGGCTCCCGAACATCCTAGTCCCATGATGGAAGCAACCACAGGGATGCCAGTGCGTTTTTTGAAATCGATAATGTCGTGATAAATCATATCGGTTGCAGTTACTTCTCCCCCGGGAGAATCAATGCGTAAAATAACAGCTTGAATTCGATTGTCCTGCTCGGCTTTGTTGAGAATTGCCTTGATTTTCTCCGGTGAACACCGGGTTAAAAAGAATAAGTTATCATAGGTTTCCGATGCAATTTGGCCACCAATATCGATAATTAGTACTTTATTTCTGATCCAGCGTTTATGCCCTTCAATAACACGTTCTTCGAGCTTTGGCTGCATGAGAGATCGTAAGTCAACAGAGATACAGCCAGATCCTAAGAAAACGGGGATAAATAGAAAGGGTATAAGTTTATTGCGGGGGGTAAATGTTTTTCGGTTTTTGTCCACGTTTTTCAGTCCTTTTTTCAGGGCAGAGTAAAAATAAACTGTTTAATTTTCCGAAATGATTTGGAGCAGGTGTAATGGATTGGAGCAGGCGAAATCGCGAAATTAACTGAGCATATTGAAAGCCCGCCAAAAGCTGAGCGAGACAGATTCTCGAAGGTAATAACCAGCTGACTCCACGCCTGTCTGCCCTGAGTGCATTTTTTAAAATTGTTCATCGCTCTTCACAATTCATCTTCAAACCATCTTTGAACGATAAAATGACGCCAATAACATCGAAATTTTTTATTATTACTACGCCCTTGTCGTCATCTAATCGTCCAAACCTGGTCTATATTTAAACATGGAATACCATCAAACTATTTTAAAACACGCTCTTAGACAATTCTCCACCCGCCCTTGCGCCATGGCGAAAGGGCGGGTGGAGAATTGGGGCTACATTTTAAACCCAGGGTGATTCCCCTGGGCTAATTTATGTAAGCCTTTCAGGGTAGAGAGGTTCTTTTTTGGAAAACGATAATCCTTCATAAATTTTGCCCGCTCAGTTCAATATTATTTTATTTCGATAAATTTCATAACTGAATGAAGATAAATAGATTAAGCGCTCTCGCTGCAAAATCGCAGGAATAATCCAGGTTATTTGGGATTAATTACAATGTCCAGCTTTTTTCGGCAAACACGAACGACGGCGTCTCCACCATTTTTAAGCTTTCCAAAGAGAATTTCATCCACTAGTTTTTCATGAATTTCACTTTGGATAAGCCGACCAATGGGTCTAGCTCCATTTTTGGCATCGTAACCATTCTCAGCCAACCATTTTCGTGCGGCTGGTTCAAGTTTTACTTTTACTTTGCGTTTAGCCAATAGTTCAGAAAGGTCAGTGATGAATTTGTCGACAACGTTTTCAACGAGTTCTAAAGTTAAAGGATTAAAATGGATAACAGCATCCAATCGATTACGAAATTCTGGGGAGAAAAATTTTTCAACTGCGCGAAGATTCTCTGCTGGCAACTCGTCCTTGCTAAACCCAATGGCATTCGCTGCCAATTCTTTGGCACCAACATTGGACGTCATTATTAAAATTACATGTCGAAAATCTGCTTTTCTTCCGTTGTTGTCTGTTAACGTGCCGTAATCCATAACTTGTAGCAGAATGTTGAAAATGTCTTTGTTGGCTTTTTCGATTTCATCAAGTAGGACTACTGCGTGCGGTGTTTTGATGACTGCCTCTGTAAGCAACCCACCTTGTTCGAAACCGACATAGCCGGGAGGAGCTCCAATTAAGCGAGAGATAGTATGCTTTTCGCTGTATTCACTCATATCAAAACGAATAAACTCAACGCCGAGTTTAAGCGCTAACTGTTTCGTTAACTCGGTCTTGCCGACACCTGTCGGTCCTGTGAACAAATATGAACCGATGGGTTTCTCCGGGGCTTTCAAGCCAGCTCTAGACAGCTTTATTGCCTTTGACAACGCTTCAATCGCCTGGTCCTGACCAAATACGACCTCTTTGAGTTTTTGTGATAGATTTTCCAGCTTATCCTTATCGGTAGAAGAGATATTCTCTGAAGGAATCTGAGCTGTTTCGGCAATTACTTCTTCAATCATCTTAGGTGCAATGATCTTTTTTCGATAACTGAGAGGAGCAATAATCTGGCTAGCTCCGGCTTCATCAATGATATCAATAGCCTTATCTGGTAAAAACCGATCGTTAATAAAACGGGACGATAGTTCTGCTGCTGTTTTCAATGAAGAGTCCAAATAGCGCACACCGTAATGGGTTTCATAGTGCGGTTTGAGGCCTTTCAGGATAGCGAAGGTTTCTTCCACCGTTGGTTCTTTAATATCTATTTTTTGAAAGCGCCTCGCTAAAGCACGATCTTTAAGGATATACGTTTTATATTCATGATACGTAGAAGAACCGATGCAACGGAGAGTTCCTGCTGCTAATGATGGCTTGAATAAGTTTGATGCATCCATCGAACCGCCGTGCGTTGCACCTGCCCCGATGATGGTATGAATTTCGTCGATAAATAAAATTGCCTTATGTTCGTTTTTCAAAGCCGATAGAACCGCCTTAATTCGTTCTTCAAACTCACCTCTGAATTTCGTGCCGGCAAGAACCGTTCCCATGTCAAGTGCGTAGATTGTAGAATTTTTTAACATTTCGGGAACGTCGTCGTTTACGATTTTCAGAGCCAGGCCCTCGACAACTGCCGTCTTTCCAACACCCGGCTCTCCGATTAAGAGAGGATTGTTCTTGCGTCGACGGCACAGGGTTTTCATAACACGTTTCAATTCTGCTTTACGCCCAATAATCGAATCAATTTTTCCATCGGCCGCTAACTGGGTTAAATTCAAGGTGAAATGACCCAGTGTTTTAGATTTACCACCAGAAACTGGCTTTCTGCCAGTCTCTTCGGGACTGTCTTCCAGGAGTTCTGCAGGATCTCGGGGTTCAACAACAGCTTCAATCTCATCAATACGTTTGCCAACCCCATGAGAAATATAATTAATAATATCGAACCGGGTAATACCCTGTTCGCGAAGGAAATGGACAGCAAACGAATCTTTTTCGTAATACATTGCCGCTAAAATATCCCCGCCGTCTATAATATTTTTTTCGCAGCTTGCCGAATGTGATATCGCACGGTTAACAATCCGCTGGAGTGCCAACGTTTCCTCGGGAATATAATCTCCTACAGTGGTGAATTGACTCGACTGCTCCTCAAAAAATTTTACCAGGCTCTGTTTTAGGTCATCAATTTCACCGCCACATTGATAAATCAAATCGCAGGTATCAGGATCATGTAATAAAGCGAATAGTAAGTGTTCGACTGTAAGGTATTCATGACGATAGCGCTTAGCTGTATCGATGGCAAGGCCTAGGCTTACCCTTAACCCCGTGCTGAGAAGAGGTTTACCATTACTTGTACTCATAACCAGTTGGACTCTTTTACTCTTTTGTAAAATTTATGGATCGAATTTGAAGATTATTCGGGTTTCATTGTACATTTCAATGGATACTCGTGTTCGGAAGCCAAGTCATTTACCTTTTGGGTCTTATGCTCAGCGATCTCACGTGTGTAGGTACCACAGAGCCCAATCCCTTTTTGGTGTACGGCTAACATGATATGGACAGCATCTTCATGGCTTTTACTAAATATAGTTTCTAGAATCATAACCACAAAATCCATCGGAGTATAATCATCGTTGTGAATCAGTACCTTGTAGAGATGTGGATGTTCGATGCGAGTCTCTTCTACCGTAAGCGTATCGTCATCTATTTTACGTTTTAAATCGCTCATGGTCTTAGACTTATTGTAGCTAACTCGGAAATTTTATTAATAGGTTCCGATTGAATAATGCTAAATAAGGCGTGTTCGCTCCTGGCACCAATCAATTTGGACCGATTTTTATCATCCACGATAAATCGAGAGATTTCTGACAGGGTTTTGAGATGTTTTCGTGGTTGGCCATCGGGACTAAGGATCAAAAAAACTAGTGTAATCTGTTCCTCACCATGGAGAGACTTAATTGATTTGGTTAATTTAGCAAGCAAAACGATCGAATCCTCCAATCCATCGGTGTACGCATGGGGGAGAGCCGTATCCGGACAGATTAATCCGGAATATTTAGTTTCATAGTCCACGAGCCTTGAATAGAGTTTTTCAAGGTCTAATGCGGGATAGGAGACTTTAAGCGTATTTAAGAGTTCGCGTGTCACTTCAGGAAGCGAACTTGCTTCACTAAAAATAACCCATTCGGGTTTGATATTTAAATCAAGACTTAGTGTTAATGACCGGCACGATAAAATAGTACACTCTCCTGAAATATCCTGTGGAATGTAAGGCAAAATCTCTTCTTTGACCATACACATTAAGGCGTTTTTTACATCCTTAACATGTTCTACGCGTGTTTTTTCTGTAAAAATTCCGAGCTGCTTTTCATCTAAATCCAACTGGGTGAATTGACCAAGCGGTAATTCCTGCCAAACAGATCGGCCAGTCATCAACTGGGGATCAAGGTCTTGCCCTTCTGAAGTCGCCTGTGTTCCCCAACGATATAAGTTTACACCGGCAATTTCTTTTTTCCATCGTTGACAAATTAAGGTATTTAGGTCTTCGTTTTCTGTAATAGCCAAAACATTGCCAATACCGTATATCTCAGGGTAGTTGTCCGTATTTACGGTTAATGCGTTTTCATTGACCACGGTTAGTCCGGCGCGGCGCGACAAGGCAATATCTCGACGATTCAAATCTATAAGAACGACTGAAATATTTTGAGCTTCAATAAAATTTGCGATAAGCCGTCCCAGCTTGTGCGCCCCAACAATAAGCCAGCCCTTTGGTCTCGGCTCAAGAGTTCCAAGAAGACGTCCAACCCCTTTCGCTGTGAAACCCTGAAATAAAACAGTCCCCACGATGACACTGTAGGTAAATGTTTCTAAAAAATTTGCGTGCTCGACACCACGCTCCTCCAAATTGAGTGCGAATAGCGACGCCATAGAAGCAGCAACAACCCCCCTAGGTGCTATCCAACTGAGAAATAGTTTCTCCTTGAAGGCAAGAGTTGATCCAATCGTCGACACAAAGATATTGAGCGGCCGAACAATAAACATAATGAATAAGACAATCAGCAATCCTTTGGCTCCGAAACTATAGAATTTTGTAAGATCGAGACTTGCTGTTAATAATACGAACAATAACCCAATGAGCAATTGGATTAATTCGGCTTTATAAACTTTTACTTGCTCAATCTTTTGTTTCTGTCGATAACCGATTACGAAACCCGCAATCGTGACGCTGAGCAGACCGCTTTCGTGTGCAACCAAATCCGACAACGTGAAAATTCCCAAAGCCGAGGCTAAGAAGGTAATATTTAAATATTCCTTCGGAATCCATTCCCGCTTTACCACATGCGAAATAACGAAGCCCCAGGTAATTCCATAGGAAATGCCAACTACGGAGCGCTTAATAAACTCCAGCAATGGTTGATCACCCGGATTGATTATCCACTCATAGCATAGAAGTGCAATAAACACACCTATCGGGTCGATTAATACGCCTTCCCAATGCAGAATGCTATGAAGATTATTTTTAACCCGGATACGCTTGAGCAGTGGGCCAATAACGGTTGGGCCGGTGACAATAATCAAACTACCCGCGAGGAGAGAAAAGGACCAATCAAATGAAAATAAATACTTTATGGCGATGCTTGCTGTCAGCCAGGTAACAAGAACTCCTTTTGTGAGAACTCCCTTAATTTCTCGTGAAACCAGTTTATAACCTTCCACCTCTAAGGTTAACCCGCCCTCAAACAGAATAACCCCAACCGCGAGTGCAATAATCGTTTTTAGCCCTTGCCCCAAATACTCCGGGTGTATCCATCCCAGGCACTGAGGGCCCACGAGGATTCCCCCTAATAATAAGACAACGATGGAAGAAATCTTGAGCCCATGCGCGATCAAATTGAAAATCACGCCAAATACAACGGCACCAGCAAAAGTCCCCAAAATTTCGCGACCTGTTTCCATCTGTGATCTGAACTCGGTTGGTTTTTCCCTTCATTCCAGAAGGCATTGACAATATAAATTAGTAGGAGTGACGCATGTCACCTGCGAGCTAATATATTCAAGATAAATCCTAGTGGCCAATAGTCAAAGCTTTAATCTTCTTAGAACTTGTCGTTCTTTGGGGCTGGTCGGAGGATTTAGTCATCTTCATTCCCAAAATGCGGTCTTAGCTTAAACTCGGAAGAATGAAGTTATGAGGATATTTTTGGGATTTCGCCAGTAACAGCGGGGGGAAAATTAAGAATCTTGACGTCATTAGGAAAACTAAAAAAATGATTTGAATTAATGGGAAAGATGTAGGTATTGGTAATGTGGTACAGGAGGCCATAAGTTCGTACGAAAAAATTATTTTTTAGGATAGCGAATGTTTGATTTAAGGTATCGCTCGCAAAAATTTGAGATTATGGATGACTTTGATATTTCTTTCGAGGAATATCATGAGACCTACCGTCAACTCCAAATTATTAATGCATTAACATTCAGTTATTATCCGACTTTGAAATTTATTAAATATGTTTTGCGTCGTCAGGATCATTTAAATTGCCTGAATGTCCTCGATATTGGTTGTGGCTACGGGGATATGCTCCGCCGCATTGCTCAATTTGCGCGCAAAAGAAATCGTTCCGTGAAGTTGGTCGGGATCGATCTGAACCAAAAAGCGATTCAATCGGCTCGGTCGGCAACTCCAAAAGAGGACAAGATTATTTTTTTCTCGGGGGATATCTTTAAAGTTGCCTTAGAAGAAGAATTTGACATCATTATCAACTCGCTGATGATGCATCATCTTCCTTCAGATACGATTATTAGAATGATACAGTGGATGGGCAAAAATGCTAGGATCGGGTGGTTCATCAATGACCTTCATCGCCATATTATTCCGTATTATTTTATTAAATACTTCGTTCGTTTGCTTGGGATGAATCGTATGATTCGCCATGATGCGCCACTTTCTGTTGCTCGGGGTTTCTCTAGGGGAGATTGGCAAGATTTAATTCGGGAGGCTGACGTAAAGGTGTCAAAGGTGACGATTTCTTGGTATTGGAATTTCCGATATGGAATAAGGTATGAGAAGACGGCATGAAGTTGTTATTATTGGTGGCGGAATTTCAGGGGCAACTGCAGCTTTTTATCTAGCTTCTCTTGGACACGACGTTGCCGTTTTGGAAAGAGCTCAGGAAGCTCACCACAAGGTTTGCGGAGAGTTTATAAGTGGTGAATCGCTCTTTTATTTGGAGGAGATGAATCTTGACCTCGATAAATGGGGAGCGCGGACCGTAAGCCGTTTTAAGCTGCATTCCAATTCTCGGTCATCTGAAACAGAATTACCACTTCCTGGCCGCGGCTTCTCTAGATATCTACTTGATAACTTGTTGTTAAAACAAGCCGAGACAGCGGGCGCACAAATCTACAAGGGGACAAACGTCCGAGATGTTTTCAAAGTGACATCCTCATATAGTGTCAAAACCTCGGGGCAAGATTTTGAGGCAAAAGTAATTTTTCTTGCCACTGGAAAGCATGCTTTGAAAAAACTTCATGTTCGCAAAGGAAAAGGCCAAGACTTCATTGGATTTAAGTACCACCTAAGACTCCCACAAGCTATTTACCAGGGGGTAACGCAAAATGTAGAATTATTTTCTTATCCTGGAGGATATGCAGGAATCGTACCCATTGAGGATTCACTAATAAATCTGTGTTTTTTGCTTGAAAAGAATAGGTACAAGGTGATGAGAGCACGAAGATGCGATCTATTTAGCTACATTCTGACAATGAATGCGAAATTAGTTCCTGTTCTTGAAAATGCAAAGATAGTTGCCGGACCATTTGCCATTTCACAGATCCCCTATGGGTTTATTTATAACGAGCATATAATGAATGATGATATATTCAAGATAGGAGATCAATTTGCAGTTATTTCGTCATTAGCAGGAGATGGGATGGCCATTGCGTTTTATACTGGGAAAAAGGCGGCAATGTACTACCATGAATACGGATTGGAGGGTGTCCGGAGCTACCACAAGGAAGCCTATGGGAAATTAAAAAAAGGTATCTTTCTAGGCTTCGCCGTACAACAAGCCATGCGGTTTTCTGTATCGCTCAACGTTAGCATAATACTTTCAAACCTATTTCCCCAGATGATCAATCGCATCTTTGAGGAGACCCGTACACCCGCTTGTGAGGCTAGTTATGCGATCTAAAATTTTGGGAGTTGAAACCGCAAATCCGGCTAATTGCATGACTCAGCAAGAGGTACTGGATGCGGTTAATCAAAAAGTACCACTTTCGAATCGGGGGGGGGAACTTTATAAAAAATTTCTCTCGGATAAAGGGATTCATACACGGTATTTCGGTTGGACAGATATTGATGAACTAATTCATGAAACACCTGATGAAAAAGTGGAACGATTCGAGCGGGTTAGCGTAGACCTCGCTGTCCGGGCGGTCGCGAAACTTTTAACCAAATTAAATCGTGATAAAAATGATATCCAGGCCCTTTTCATTTCCACCTGTACAGGATATTTATGTCCAGGACTTACCTCTTATATTACAGAAAAATTTCATCTTGATCAAGATATTTATGCCTTGGATTTGGTCGGTATGGGATGTGGAGGCGCAATTCCGGCACTTCGTGCTGCAGATGATTATCTGCAGAGCCATCCTAACTCGAGTGCTGTGGTGATTTCTGTTGAAGTGTGCACGGCTGCTATTCACTGGAAAGAAGAAGTCGAACTAATCCTTTCAAATTCTATTTTTGCCGACGGTGCTGCTGCCGTTTTCATTACCAACATGGGTGACTCCATCGGATTTGAAGTTAAAAGAATACGCTCCCTGCTTTGGCCAAGGTATCGTGATGAACTGCGGTTCAAATATCTTGATGCACGACTCTGCAACGTTTTATCATCTAAAGTGCCAGGGATTGTAAGTAGAGCGATGGCTAAACTTGGTCAAGAAGTGTTTGCGGACACAAATATTCATTATTACGCGCTTCATCTGGGAGGGAGAAAAATTCTTGACGCCATACAAAATAGCCTAAAATTGGAGGATAAGGAAATGTCTCCGTCGCGATGCATGCTACGCAAATATGGAAATATGTCATCACCATCAGTACTGTTCGTTTTAAAGGAAATATTAAATAGACGCCCTGTTGAAATAGGTAAAGCTGTAACGCTACTCTCTTTCGGAGCTGGATTTACAGCATTCGGACTATTAGCGGAATGGAGATGACGAATCTAGGTGAAACGGAGGTAATTACAACGGATAGCGACCAGTCAGAGGCTGCGGGAAGACTTTACTTGTACAGAAATCAGACACTAATGGAAAAACAGACCCATGAAATAATCTTTCAACGGAAGTTTGAACACCAGATTCCATAAAGCATTAAATACAAAAAATTTAAATATTTCACTGCTGATTTTGTAGGGTAGACCGTTGCATTGCGAAGAATTCGTGGTTTAGTATTTTTCTAT
>JAVJHY011573552.1:0-10675 GCA_035593235.1 Phascolosoma agassizii | reverse complement strand
GTCTAGTGACCGGCAATGAATTGTTGCGTTAGCGTGATAGGAACAGATTTCTTCCGGGTAAAGGAATATGCTAATTGGGTTGTTCGAACGAATATGGAAAACAGCCATAAGAACCATGCGTACATCGCTAGATGAAAGACAATCCCAGCTGTCGTCTTCAAATTTATTACAGCTCAAAATTGAGATTTTTCGGTCTGACATACTTGCCCCCGTCGGGATTTCCTTGGATGGTTTTCGAGTTTGTCATCCTGACCTGCACCCCAAGCTTCCTCCGGTTTGCTCGGAGTCCTTGGCGGCTAATCTTTGAGCTCAAGCAGCCGTCTTGTCCTTCGCCTTTCTTTGCAAAAATTCCATCGGCGTCTGGTTCGCCAATTCTGAATGTGGCCTGCACCAATTGTAGTCCTCCTGCCATTTTTCCAGCGTTTCGCGTACATCACCTAATGCTCCAAACAGTGTCTCGTTGAGGCATTCGTCTCGGAGGTTACCGTTGAAGCTTTCGATGAAGCCGTTTTGTTGAGGTTTGCCTGGCGCGATGTAGCGCCAATCGATACCTGTGTCTTGAACCCATTTGAGGGTTGGTGAACTCGGTGCCGTTGTCCGCTGCCCGGCAGGGTATTGCGAAGCAATGCACGAGAGGGGGACACAATCGTCTTTGGCGCGCCTCGCTCAGCAATTCACCCGATCCAATTCTCGGGCAACGCGCTGACCAGACAATGATGCGTCCGCGACCAGCACTAAGTTCTCACGATTGAGGTCATCGACAACCGTCAGAATGTGAAACCGACGTCCATCTGTTAGCGCATCAGACACGAAATCCAAGCTCCAACGTTGGATTGGACCATCCACTGCCGGGCAAGGATGGAGGACGCGGTTTGCTTGCAAACCATGAGAGGTAGGCAGCACCATCGGCTTTCTCGTCCCCAATGCACGCTTTCTTCCTCCTATGCGCCGCACTTGAAGCTTCTCCTCAGTATAAATACGCCTCAGCTTCTTATGGTTTACCTGAAAGCCTTCCCGAGCAACCATCACATGGATGCGCCGATATCCAAACTGGCGACGTTCTCGGGAAACCCGTTTAAAAGCATCACGCAGATCGGCATCATCGCCTCGACGCGACAGATAACGCACCGGCGATCGATCAACCTGCAACACATCACACGCCCCCCGCTGGCTGATCTGATGGACTTCCATCAAATGCGCCACTGCTGTCCGCTTCCCAACGGGCGTCACCATTTTTTGAATTGATGTCTTGCAACATCGCGTTGTCCAACATTTGTTCAGCCAGCAAATTCTTCAGTTTGCCGTTCTCGTCTTCCAATGCCCGCAGTCGCTTTGCATCCGAAGGTTCCCAACTACTATACTTGGATTTGTATTTATAGAATGTTGCTGACCTGATCCCATGCCGCCGACATACGTCAACAGCCTTCCCGCCAGCTTCCTGTTCTTTGATCATCGAAATGATCTGTTCGTCTGTGAATCGCTTCTTCTTTTGTCCGTCCTTTTGGTGGGCGGACTCTACATAATTTGGGAGGCGCTTTAGCGGGGCAGGTCAGATATTGCACAAGGAAGGCTTTCGAGCGGACGGATAAACACTGACGCCGAAACCGGATATTTCCCGATCCCAAATGACGTATTCTTTCGTTTGTGGATCAAGCCCTTCGACAGAGCGTTTGGTCAGTTTGAACTTAGCATAAACTCCGATTGGTCGCTTCACATTGCTTCCGTTAGCAATACGGAAGCAATGTGAAGCGAATTGTGGAGTTACTCGTGAGGCTAAAGCGTAAGAATAGTCAAGAAAAAATGTTTAAAGTCATGCATTTATAGTAGATTAGCGAAAGCAGGCGTAGCACGGAGAAAGCCACAAATTAAAACATTTAATCAGTAGCATCCTGGGTCGAATCCCGGCCGGCGCGCCATTTTGTTGACGTTTCTTGCAGATTTAAAACAAATCCCATGCTTTTTTGGCCAGTTTGTAAGCCTCATAACCGGTATCCAGCACGTCAATCGCGCGTTTATAGACTTGTTTGCCCGGGTGCAGTTCGTATCCGTTTTTCAATGATTTGAGACCATTGGATATGATTCCTTCAATGTCACCGTCCGAAATGCTTTCTTTGAGATCATAAAGACTGTTGCCCAGATCATAGATATCTTCGACCGGCCCGCCGATTTTTTCAACCGCTTCATCCATAAGGCGTTTGCCCGTATCGCGGATGATTTGTTTGCCTTCTTCTTCAAGGAAGTCCCAAATGTCTTTTTCTTTTTCTTCCTTAAGGTCGTCTTCGGCGTCATCAGCACGTTCATTGGCGGCGGCCAGTTCTGCAGCGGCCAAGTCATCAACGATCGTGTCAATAATTGGGCGCAGCGGTTTGGCGCGGTCATAGGCTTCTGCGTATTTCTTCGCCTTTTCCAGTGCTTCGATCAGCACATATTTCGCAATCATATCAGCGATACGTTTTTTGAGCGCATCATCGATGAATTCGCCCTCAGCCTCAGCGGCCTTTTTATAGCGCGGTCGCATGCCTTCCATCAGGCCGTCAAATTTTGCTTTGTCTGCAACGGCTTTTTGTTCCAGCACGTCTTCGGCGGCGTTATGACGTTCCAGCGCGGCGTCGACGTTTTCGGCCTCCCGCATTGCGGTTGGATAATCGCCCCGGTCGCCAGCGGCCTTCATTTCGGCAAGCGCGTCTTCCGCGTCTTCTTTTTCGGTTTCCAAACCTTTGGCATGTGGTGATTTTGCCAATTCTTCGACGGCTTTTTTCAATGGTTCATAACGACCGTCGTATTCTGCGTTATGCTCGCCTTCGGTTTTTAATGCTTCATCCACGTCATCCATTGCTGATTTGAAGTGACCCAAGTCTTCCATGGCCGCGCCGAATTCTTCGTCAGCTGCGTGATCGATCATCGCTTCCATAAAGCCTTTGGCGGCTTTGTAATCGCCGTCAGCTTTGGCTTCGGCGTCTTTTTGCGGAATGGCCGTAAAGCGCGCAATCGCGGTGTCTGAATCAGATTTATAGGCAGCATCCGCGATGCCGAGATCTTTCCAAATTTGGTCAAACCCTTCAATCTTACCGTCAAACTTTTCCAACTTTTTGGTTGCCGCATCAAAATCATCGACGTCTTCGCCATCGATCTCATTCCATTCCGATTCCAGATCGCCATAGGGGTCGTTAAGCTTTTTCGGAAAATCCTTTGCCCTTGTTTTTGCGGTATCAAGATTTGCTTTGGTTTTGACTTTCAATGCATCAAATAATTCTTGCGCATCCGCAACTGCGTCCAGGGCTGTATAAAAATCGGCGACGGCATCTTTGACGGTGCTGCCATGGCTTATGCCTTCTTCAAACTTGTCTTCGTCGCCTAGTTTTTTCATTTCGTCATAGGTCGACACAACAAGGTTTTTGGCTGTCACAACTTCTTCGGTTTCATTGCCGTTTTCGCTAACGGCTTTGACGTCAGCGGCCAAATCGCCATATGCGGTATCAAATGCACGTTGCAGGCCGACCGATTGCTGGTTGGCGTCTTCGATTTTTTGCAGGTCTTTTTCCAGCTTGATAAGCTTATCAAGCGCTGAAATCACCTCACCGGTCATGGCCTCTGCGGTCAACGTTTCAAAGGCTGTCTTGATATCAGTCTTGGCTTTTTCCAGCGTTTTATAGGTGATGTCATCCAGCGCCGTCACCCGCGGTTGCGCCAGATCACGGCGGCGGATGTAATCGGCGCATACTGCTTCTTGCCGAATGAAATCGCGGATCAGGATTTTCGCGGCCTGAAGCTGCACATAAGCGGTCAAATAATTGGTTGCCTTGGCTTCAGCCATGTAACCAT
The DNA here is from genome assembly GCA_035593235.1 of Phascolosoma agassizii. NCBI lineage: Eukaryota > Metazoa > Annelida > Sipuncula > Phascolosomatiformes > Phascolosomatidae > Phascolosoma > Phascolosoma agassizii. Next base: position 6,853 of record JAVJHY011573552.1, on the reverse strand, counting down.
CGCTGCTGGTCAGGATGGCGGCGCGTTTGGTTTCAAGTTCAGGGTAATCACAGGAAAAGACAACTTTGAAGTCTGCTTCGATATCTTTCAGCGCATTTTCAAAACGTTCTTTTAATGCGTTTTGCGCAAGAATAATGTCGTCTGCCACATCAAGTTTGGTCAGCAATGTGGCCATTAGGTCAGCGGCGGCAAAGAAATCATTGCCCTCAGCCGCGGCATACATTGCATCGCGGTCTTTGGTGATGGCCTCAAACGGTTTTTCCAAAATGGCGAATTCAGCCGCCAACGTTGTTTCCAACCGGGTTTGGAGCGCGGCAAGTCCGTCTTCGTAATATGCCCGTTTGATGTCCAATTCATCGCGCAGCTGCTCATTAATCAACATGGTCGTTGCCAGAGCTTGCATTTTTATGACGGCCTCAGGGTAATTACCTGTTTCAGCGGCGGCAATCATGGCGTCATGCATGGCGATCATTGCTTCGGCAAGCGTTACAAGCTGAGGGTATTCGCAAGATGAAAGGTTGTTAAACCTGTCATTAATGGAATCAATTTGGCCTTTGTAAATTGCTTCGTCGCGTTCAATCAGTGGCAATTCGGTAAAATATTGATTGAGCTGCGGTTCCAGCGCATCCAGTCGCGCGATCGCGCCTTCAAAGTCATCTGATGCGGCCATCGATTTGGCGGCATCATGGTTGCTTGCAATGCTTTTGGCCAGTTCGTCAAGCGGTCCATAATTTGATTGCGCGGCGCCGTAAATTTGGGGTTCCAGCTGCGCTAGTTTTTCACGGTATTTCTTTTTGGCAATCGCCAACGTTAGCGCTGCTTTAAAGGAGTCAAGTTCGATGACAAGATCGTCCATTTCAAGCAAGGCTTTTTCATAATCATCTGCAACGGCGGCCGCGTCCATGCGTGCCCTAATTTGTGCCATGCGTTTTTGGAAAGGATCAAGTTCTGCAAAAGAACACATGCTGGCATCCAGCAATTCTGAGCGCAGCGAGTCCAGCCGTGTTTCGTATAACGCCTTTGCCTCGTTTATTTTGATGGCGGATTTTTCGAATCCTACCAAAGCCGTGCCCAGGGTTTTGGCAGCGTTCAACGCTTCGTCATAATCAAACCCGTCGGTAAACTGCAAAATGTCATCATCTAAGGTGGTGATGTCGGTCAAAACCAGTTCCAAAGTCTTGAATACTGTATCCTTTGCATCGCCTAACCGCTGGCGCATTGCCTTGTAAATCTCGTCAAATTCTTTCTTTAGCGCCTCAAGCCGTTTCATTTCGTTTTCGGCGTCGTTCATTTCTTCGACGCATTTGTCGACGATTTTTTTGGCGTTGCTAAAATTAAATTCAGCAACGTCTTGCGCTGTGTCACCGACTTGCTGCGCAATTTTTGTTGCGGCTGCTTTGATCAGCGGGCTTTGGATTGGGAATGCCTGTAAAAGGTCTAGTGCCGTTTCCAAAGTCGCCTTAGCGGTTTCAAATGCTTCTTTCGCGACCTTCTGCACCAGAAATTCAACCATCAACGGCTTGATCATTTTTTCGGTCGATTCCAGAAATTCGGACGCGGCTTTCCAGCTTTTTTCGGTGATCAATTTCACCAATTCAGTTGATTTGCCTTCAATCGGGCGAATATCGGGCTTGCCCCAAGATACCAGTTCAGCCAATTCGGTATTGAAGGTCGCAAAATTGCCGGCCAGCGATTCCCATTCCGCTTTGTTGCGTTCATATTCGTCTTTTAGCGATTGAACGACATCCTGAACCGCCTTGATTTGTTTGGCAACGCCAGCGATTTCTCGCCTTTCTTCGGCATCAATTACGCCGTCGGCATTGGCTTCTTTGTAAATTTGTGCGGCCAATTTTTTGAATTCGCCAAGTTTGTTTTCCGCTTTGTCGATCTTGTCCAGAAGCTCGCTCATCGGTTCATCCTTAAATAATTTTGTTTAAATAAAATATTGATCAGTTGAGTTCTTTTAATAACGAATCCAACCGCTTTTTCATTTCCGCCATCTGCGCCATTCGGTTGGCTTTTTCAGGCGTGTTTCCGGCTTCTTTGACCAGGTTTTCAATTTCGGATAATTTGACCTCGGCTGAGTCAAATTCCTCAGACTTCATGTGCTTACCAAAGTCTTGCGCCAGTTCGCGCGGGTCAACACCAGACATGGTTTTGCCGGATTTAAGCAATTGGCCAAAGGCGTCTTTGGTTTTTGAAAAACGTTTGACCAAGTCAGCTTTGTCGGCGGTATTTTCCTTTGCGTCTGTAGCCTCCGCGGTGGGTGTTTCAGGTGGAGTTTGTTGTGATGTTGTTGTGTCTTGCTGATCGGGGTCATCGACCGCGCGCTCTTGGCCTGATTCTTCGGTTCCGTCTTCTTTATGCGCATCCAAAAGGCGTTCCATATTGTCGAGATGCAGGCTGGCGTCATCCCATTCGCGCAACCGAATGCCGCGCAAATAGCCACGTTCCTGTTCGTCAATTTCACGCGCAACGGTTTCGTCATCGCCCGATTTTACCCGCTCAACAGCGGCTTGCATTTTGTCCATGCGGGCCTGAAGTGGCCGGCACTTGGCCAACAGGCCTTCATAATCCTTAAGTATCGATTCGATGCGCGCCATTGAATCAAATCCACGGTCAAAACGTTCTTCGGCGATTTGGGATTCATAGCTCCGAACGGCCTCAACCAGTTGATCATGCATGATGTTTTCTTTGTCTGCCATAAGAGCATCAATTTCGTCACTGACCTGCGTATAGCGGTCGCGCAGCTCTACCAACTGCGGGTTTTCCGCTTCCTCGTCTGGCGCATCATCAAGTTTTGGTGTGGCAGGTTCATCGGTTTTTGCCTGTGTTTCCTCACGGTCATTTTGTTGATCGGTTGGCGGTTCTTCGGCGGTTTCTTTCTCTGGCGTCTGAACCCCACCGGCCTCGCTGATAGCTTTTTCTATGTTATCAAGAAAACGTTTAGAGTCGTCCCAATCACGTTTGGGCAACGCATATTCAAAACCGCGTTTTGCCGTTTCGATTTGTTCTTTTGCGGCAGCGTTATCGCCGGATAGGATCCGATCCATATCCTTTGCCATATCGTCGAAACGTTGTTGCAATGGCAGTTTAATCGCCTGAATGCTGGCGTAGTCTTCCAAAGCAACTTCGATCCGGCGCAGGGTTTCAACGGCACGGTCAAAATTGCCTTCTTCCATCACGCGTTCATGGCCCCGCAGGGCATCAACCAATTCAGAATGCATGACATTTTCCGTGTCGGCCTGCAATTCATCAATTTGATCTTGCATTTTCGCCAACTGATCTTCGAGCCGTTTTTTCGGGTCTTCAGCCGGCGCTGTTTTCGTTTGACCCTCTTCGTTTTGATCTGACCCCTTGGCCTGTATCGGTTCCTCCTCTTCCTCGCGGCCCGAGGACATCATGATTTCTTCTTCTTCCTCATCGCCGGTGGCCATTTGGAGCCCTTCTTCCTCCTCTTCACGATCCGCCGCAAGTTGGAGCTCCTCTTCCTCCTCGTCGCCACCCGACGCGAGCTGCAGCTCCTCTTCTTCCTCTTCACCGGATTTCGCGGTGGTTTCTTCGTCGGGTTCCTTGATCTCCAGCTTGAATTTCATGCCGCGTTCGGAAAAATGTTTTTTCGCGAGCTTTGTCAGATTTCCGGGAATTTTCTCATTGATTGGATCAACAATGATGATCTGGCCTTCCATTGTGGCCGTGCCCCAAACACCTTTGGGCATGCCGCCAGCCTTTTTGGCGGCTTTCAAACAGACCTCGGGTGATTTCTTAAGGTGGGTCTCAATCACCAGACCCTCTTTCCCCATCAGAATCGCGATATTATGCTGTTTTTTCTTAATTTTTGAGAAAGTAACCTTGAGTTCTTCACCCTGTTTTTTGAGCTCTGCCGGGCTTCCAGTTGCCATGATTCATTCCAATCTATGATAAAAATAGTGTCGTCAAAATAAAATATTAATGCGTGATATGCAGTAATACTTGGTGCCTGAACGCAACCTGTCAAGGTTTATGGGTCGAATTCAGCTGGCAACCGCCAATAATCATGTATAGCATTTTTTGGTTGCGCCGCCAAATTTTTGATAAACCAATGACTTGATGATCGCGGGAAATTGAAAAAAACCGCCGGATAATTGCTTGTCTTACGTATAAGATGTAAGTTCGAATGCCAAAGCTGACGCTGGGCACAATTCATAATGGAAAGCCAAGCAATGAAATTTTTAGGCCGCATTATCGTTGCATTGTTTTTGCTGTCCGTCACGGCTGGCCTTTTGCTTTTTGCCATTGGCCAAGTTTTCTGGGCCATGCAAGAGGCCCAATCAGCGGAACGCCCCTCAAGGCCGGTGCGCGAACGTGTTTTTGCCGCCAATGTTGAAACCTTTGATGCGCAAACCGTTCAGCCGATCATTACGGCTTATGGCCGTGCGCAAAGCTGGCGGTCAACCGAATTGCGCGCGGTTGTTTCGGGCGCAATTGTCGCCTTGTCCCCTGATTTTCGCGATGGCGGCACTGTGACCGCGGGACAAATGCTGTTCCAGATTGATCCTGCGAAATTCAGCTCGGCGGTTGATTTGGCGCAAAATGCATTGCGAGAGGCAGAGGTCGAACAAGCCGACGCCCGCGCTGCGATTGATCTTATCGGTGGTGAATTGGCGCTGGCCAAGCAGCAATTGGAATTGCGTGAACAGGCTTTGGCGCGTCAGGAAAACCTAAAAGCCCGCGGCATCAGCACCGACGCTGAAATCGAAAACGCTGCCCTGGCTTTGTTTTCAGCTGAACAAGCGATCATCAATCAACAACAGGCGCTGGCGCAGGCCAATACGCGTATTTTGCGGGCCGAAATCGCAGTGGATCGCCAGCAGGCCAACCTTAACGAAGCGTCGAGGTTATTGGCGGAAACCACCGTGGTTGCGCCATTTGACGGGCTGGTAAGCAACGTCAACGCTATTCCGGGGCAGTTGGTTTCTGGCAATGAAAAGCTGGGTGATTTGAACGACCCACAGGCCTTAGAAGTTGCCTTTCGCTTGTCCAGCAGCAGTTATGGCCGATTGCTAGATGCGGATGGCAAGATCCAGCCTTTTCCAGTGAATATTTCTTTTGATCTGGAAGATCTGCCGTTTCAAATGAACGGCGTCATTGACCGCGCCGGGGCTGCTGTGGGCGAAGGTCAAACCGGGCGGTTGATCTATGCGCGCCTCAGCGGGTCCGGCCTGTCGGTTTTGCAGCCGGGTGATTTTTTGACCGTTTCAATACCTGAAACCAGCCTTGAAAATGTGTCCGTTGTTCCCGCAGCGGCGGTCAGCAATACCGGCATGATGTTGGCCCTGAATGAAGACGACCGGTTGGAAGAAATCACCGTGACCATTTTGCGCCAGCAAGCTGAAACTTTGATCATAGAAGGCGCGCCCTTAGGCCGGGAATATGTCACAGCATTGACGCCCCAACTTGGTAAGGGCATTCGTGTGCGCCCGATCCGCGCCATTGAAAACGACGTTGAAACAGCAGCCGCAGAACCCGCCCCGCCAGAGCTGATCACATTGGACGAAGACCGCAAGGCCCGCCTGTTGGCTTTTGTTGAAGGCAATCAAAGAATGCCGGCTGAGGCAAAATCGCGGATCGTGGCGCAATTGTCCGAACCCCAAGTGCCCAAAGAAATTGTTGAGCGCCTAGAAACGCGCATGGCACGCTAAATGGCCATGACGCATTCTCAAAAACCTCGTGGCATTCTATCTTATTTCACCCGGCACAACACGATTGCAAATCTGCTATTGGTGCTGATGCTGGCCTTTGGTCTGATCGCCGCAACCAAAATTCGGTCGCAATTCTTTCCAGATGTCGTCATTGAATCCGTCAGCATCAACGTGGCATGGCCTGGCGCAGGCGCCGAAGACGTGGATTCTGCAATTATTGAATTGCTAGAACCCGCATTGCTAAGCATTGAAGGCGTTGATGAATCTTCATCCCGCGCCAGTGAAGGGCAAGCGAGCATTACGCTTTCATTCGCGCCGGGATGGGACATGGCGCGTGCTGCCGAAGATGTCAAAACCGCTGTGGATAGCGTGACAAACCTGCCCGATGGTGTCGAAGAGCCCACAGTCAGGCGCGGTGCCTGGCGCGACAAAGTCACAGATGTGGTGATTTCGGGGCCGGTGTCATTGGACCAGCTTGGCAAGTTTGCGGATGAATTCAGCGCACGGTTGTTTCGTGCGGGCATAACGCGGACCAGCACAACTGGCATCACGCCACCCAATATTCGGGTGCTGATTTCAGAGGAATCGATGATCCGTAACGAAATCACTCTGCGTGAAGTCGCCAGCGCCATCACCAAACAAACCCAAGCCAACCCTGCGGGGGATGTGTCAGGCGGCACTTCGCGCATCCGCACCGGAATCGAACGCCGCAGTGTTGCTGAGATTGAACAAATCGTCATTCGCACCACAGCTGAGGGTGACAAAATGCTGGTCGGCGATGTCGCCCAAATTGTTGTTGATGCGCCCGACAGCGGGCGGGCTTATTTACTGGGCGCGAACCAAGCGATCTTAATTCGAGTTGATCGATCAAATGACGGCGACGCCATTTCCATGCAGGCCACCGTTGCAAAAATCGCACAAGAACTGCAAGAAACCTTGCCCCAAGGCACCACAATTGAACTGATCAACACCCGCGCAGAACAAATCACAGCGCGTCTGGCTATTTTGTTTGAAAATGGCGCGATGGGTTTGGGTTTGGTTTTGATCATGCTTTATTTGTTCTTGGGGCTGCGCACCGCGTTTTGGGTGGCAGCAGGCATTCCCGTGGCCATGGCTGCTGCAATTGCGGTAATGTATATGGCGGGCCTGACCATCAATATGATCTCGCTTTT
>JAVJHY011573332.1:0-10995 GCA_035593235.1 Phascolosoma agassizii | reverse complement strand
AGACCTTGGTCAGCGCGGACGAGTGCAGTCCGTGGAAACTGCGGGACTATTGCGGGAGACCGGGGCCACCCTGGTTACTAACCAAGTGCCTTGCACAGCCGTACTGCAGGACACGGCCATTTGTTGCGGTTCATTTGCGTATTTAGGGATTCTTGATGGGACTAGCACATTAATACGCGAATGCCCGCTTTTCCCATAGCGGTCATTCGGACCAGCCAAAAATCAGCGAGACGACAGGCAGCTCACGGCCAATAGTAAGTCGTATTCCGATTTTGTCGCGACATCGAATATCGCTCGTGCGTTATGAAAGCGCCGCAGCAATAACAATAGCAAGGCCAATAAATACACTGCCAAAAAGAATCGCTAATGAGGTGTTCTGGTCCTCCTCAATTTCCTTGACCACAGAAAACGGGGATATTTTAACCATAATAAAAAACGCGACAGCGAAAATCACGATGCCCAATCCGCTGTAAAATGACACCGATATAATATCGCTGATAAGTTTGCTAGTTTCCATCACCATCTCCTTGAAAATCCGACTTGCGTTGATTTGTCGCGTGGCGGCGAACCGCGGGTTCTGACCTATAGGGACTCGTTTGGATAGTTACGATACTGCACCATATTCAGAGATTAGCTGCGTTTACAAATTGATTGCGCGAATGTTTTTCGGCTTTTGGTGAATAAAGCTACTAAAAAAGCCGCCACACTCATCCCGAACATCACACTGTTCACATTCCGGTTCATACTCGTTCTTCCAATCGCTAATGGATTTTCTCATGAATGGCCACAATTCCTTTGGCATCAGGCACATTTGAAGGTTATAGGCCGAGGTCCTTATGCGACGCGAGTCCAAGAACAAAACAGCTTCTTTCAGTTTCTCCGCATATTCATCGGGTTCAACCCAGAGCTGAGTCTTGTTCGCTCGCGCAAAGCCTGTCATTTCCATTCCCATGAATGCGACGTGCGAGACAAAAGGTAAATTGTTCGCAATATACTCAGCCAGATTGACCATCCTGGTCATCGTTATCCTATGAAGAACGACGCGAATTTCAATTCGGATACTATGTCGGTTGAGGTTAATTAAGCCGCGAATCGTCCCATTGAGCGCGTTATCGGATTGCACGACGTAGTTATGTATCTCAGGTGCATCGCTATATATCGGCACCCCTATCATCAAATCATGGTGGCCGACATCCCCTAGCTTCCTTGCGAAATCTTGATCTTCGAATGCTCTGCCATTACTCAACACATGCAAAGAAGACTCCCGTAAGTAGTTTTTTGCTAGTCTGACTAGATCGAGAAAGTCATCGCCTAGCAATGTGGGTTCGCCACCAGTAAATCCAATCTCTGTTGAATGCCGTGAGGCGAGTCTAAGAACGTCCCTTAACTCTTTGACCAGATACGAATCATCACGAGTCTTAGGCGGTTGCGAGCACATTAAGCAGTAGTGATCGCACCGCTCTGTAAGAAGTAAACTATTGTGTACGGCGTTAACTCGATATAGAACTCTTATACGCTGCAAATCACTTGAAATTCGAATTACATCGCCGTCCGCCAAATATTCAAGTTCGGAACCAACGACGAGTGTTTCGAGATCGCCATGGACAGCGTCCACATATTCGTTTTCAAATACTATGTAACCGAAAAATCCTTTGGGAATACTGTTTTCATCTGCGACAAAAAGCTCATCTCCGCGAAGCGCTGCGGGTCGTTCTCTGTTGCGACTGATCCGCACTACCATGTCTTCTGCGAGGGCACCTAATGAGGAACGAAGCACTTTTGAACTAAGCTGAATCAAACGCCCATTCCTCAAGAATGTGTCTTGAATCATCGTTCCGAAGCAGCTCGAACACGTGGTCAATTACACCCATTTGTCGTTCACAAAACGTCGAGTACATTTTGTTGCCCATGAAGTCGCCCTGCATCGCATGATGTCGAGTAGGTTCAGACCCGCAAAAAGGGAGATAGGCGCATTGTTCGCAACTGCTTGCTGTATACCCAAATGACTGATCCACCTGTTCGATCAGACGGTCCGATGTAATCATGTCCGAAAACGAGTCCTCGTTTAGATCGCCAATACACATTGATCTATCGCCCATTTCAGCCAGCATCCTTCCCTCATCAGAGGAATAAACCTTGCCGTCGTAGTTGTAAAGAAGAGCCGATAACCCGGCACCCGTCGGATGTTGTAGGTCCACATATCCTGTATAGCTGGCTCGTAATATGCGTTTGACGATCAAGGCCGTGTAAAACTCTACGAATCTCTGACCGCTTTGGTTTATTTCAAATACATAACTTAGCGCATCTTTGTATGCCGCTAGCCACTCAGGCATTGAATACTTTTCGGCCCATTTCGTTTTTACAGCATATCCGTACGGACTTATCGGCCTTAAGAAGACTCCGCCGAATCCTTGGCGCAAATATTCGTCAATTATTTCTCTGAATCGCGTGAGACTACTCGGACTGGTAGTCATTAGCGCGGATACTTGATCCCGTCCCAGATACTCTCTACTCCTCCTAATTCCTTCTATCGTTCGTTGATAGCTATCTCTACCAGGCCGTGGACGATTCGAGTTATGTAGATCGCATGGGCCGTCAAGTGAGGTTGAAATATGAACAGAATATTCTCTGCAAAACTTGAGCTTCTCATCGTCTAATTGGGACAAATTGGTTGCAATGACAAAATCTAGGTTCCGTCTTTTCGTTTCGTTAATTTGATTGGCGCGAATAACGATATGTTTGACTAGGTCAAACTTCAGGAGCGGTTCTCCGCCTTGAAATTCGATTTTGATGTTCTTTGACGGAGAATCAAAAACTACATCGAGAGCCTTATCAGCAATCGACTCCGTCATATCGAAAATATTGTTGGCAGTTTGATTTTGGCGTGAGACTTGACAGTATGGACATGAATGATCACATCGAAGGGAAATCACAAACATGTGTAGCGATGTCAAATGAAAAACATGAGCCATCCGCGTTCGCAGCCTAATTGCGGCGAGTTCTATACTGTATTTGGATAATGAGTCAAAGAGAAACCCTTTTGACCTTAGGTTCTTATACAGGTCGGAGCTGGGAGCAAGCTCCTTATTAGCGAGCGCCTGTAGCTCATCGAAACTTAGCTGGATGAAATCCCCTGCAAGGGTAACGGCCAGATAATCGTTATCGGCTATTTTTCTAAAATTAAAAGGCATCAACGAATATGCCAGCTTGCCGTCACCGGTGTAGCTCGCAGCTTCTTTGAACTTGGACAATTTCTTATTTTATTTTGATGTTGGAGAATGCAGCGGCGAAAAGTAGGTCCCGAATTGGCTTTGTTTCCTTTGATACTTTGTCCCGAATAATTTGCTCGTAAACTTCATTTCGCACTCGTTCGACTGAGTCATTCGCCAATTCGACCGATACGTCCCAAGCGAGTAACCATTCGTCGCCATTCGACTTGATTTCGATTGAAAAAAAATGGCCCATACGGTGGGCCATTCTAACAAGCGTTTCGAATTCGTAGTCGGATTTAGGATAGCTCAGCTGAGTCAAGATTCAATCCTTTTGGGTCGTCTACATAAATGTGCTGGAGGCATGTGACGCATGCGATGCGTGTGACGCATGTGAGCTATGCGACGCATGCGATGCGTGTGACGCATGTGACTGGTGCTGAGCTGCGAAATCGCCTCCTTCAGCCGGCATCAAAATAAACTCGTCTACCGTCGGCAATACATCGACAGAAATTGAAACTCCCTCTCCGCCAGCAGTACCTAGCTCCAAAACCTTTATGTCACCTTGTTCAACAGCAGCGGTCGCGCCTGCGCTTGCTAGCAACAATGCCAACGCTGCGCCCAATGGGACTTTGTCTTTGGCAGCCATCTTAACCTCCAAATCTTAGAGTAATAACCAGATTACCACACAACACTACCGCCATTATGCGCTCAGATACCATTAGGAGAAGTGCCTATCATGCAATATCCGCTGTGGGCCATAAGCAGTCTGTCGGCATCATTTCAGTCGAATGGCCGCCTTCGGAGCGCGATCTCAACCGATCACTCAGTGCGTAAGTCATGCCGCTAGCTCAGCAGGAACTCTGGCTCGTCACTAGGCGTTCTTCTACGACACAGAAGCCAACGACCACACTCCTGCGGGACTTTTGCGTGGCGTAAACTGATTTTCGATTCTTAGCCGCTCGCAAGTGTATTCGCTACTCACCTAACGCCGGGGTAGAAATCGGGGTAGCGGAAAATAATGGTCGAGATAAATGACTATGAGCGCGAGGGACACACTCATATTCAAAGCCTAGACTCACCTCTAAATTCATTTGAGATACTTTGGCTCGATTGTCCGTGGCCTTGTCGGTTTCATTGTCGATAGGCATCGCTCACGGGCGCTGGCAGTAACTTAAGAATACCTTCTCAGCGTTCAACTACGCGGCTAAATTGTTTGGTCAAACTTCCGATTTATTTGTGATTCGATTTTTGAGATTTTCTCAAGCACGTTGGCAAATGTCCCAGGCGCCTCCCAAAACATGCCATCGTCCTTCATTCGTTCAAAGTCGTCACTCAATGATTTTGCAAGTGTCCCGTCTGGGACTATTTTGAGACCTCCCTCTGAGCATGCTTCATAATTTGCAAAACCTGAGTAGTAGAGCACGTTCTTTTGGAGAATTACGTCATTTAGAAGTTCTTTGTCTTTGATAGCCGATGCTCCCACATCACCGACCGCCAGTTGCGCGAGGTCATACCAATGGCGAGACATTCTATCGGCGTTCACTTTCGCCGTTGGTCGATTGCACTCCGCATGAATTAGGGTCGCCTTTTCCCAGAAAGTCCGTTCTGCGGCAAGTACAGGAATCGTTGCTTCTGGGTATTCAACCGTCGTAACAAGGTCTGCCAGATACGGCTTCATCGGATGCTCACGCGCTGGCTGTATTGAATTCTTCCCACCGAGTTCTAGCAGGACTGATTCGCGTACATAGGCATCGGATCGATCAAAGCAACTTGGGTAGGGAATAACAAGCAGGCCATGGTTGTCGCCAATCGCTGTTTCCACTTTTCGCTCGTCAAGTTCGGACCTTAGACAATCATCAAAATACGGTTTTATTTTTGCATGCAGCAGGTCTGTCAGTAACTCGTCGAGCGCCGCGCTGTCCTTCTTACGTTGGCTTTTTGATTTATCTGCAAATGGATCCAACGTTGGATCTAGCGCCATTCGATCTAAGGTTACGTCGACATCCTCCGAGAAACGGGCAATTGCATTGTAAACTTTTGAGAGTGATGTTCCGCCCTTGAATGCAAAGGACGGAACATCAGGCATTTCAACTAACTTCTCAAGTGTCCAGCAAACCCAGACGTCCTTTTCAAGTACGTTCGCGCCTTTGCCAGAATCCTGAGCAGCTTTGACCAGAATCGCCTTCCGATCATGTGTAGGTAACTGAAGAAACGCTTCAGGCAACTTGACGCTCTCTCTGATACTCGCTCAAAACACTGCGCATCCAACCTGGCATTACTTCTTGTTTCTTTAAAAGACTAGAAAACTCCTCTCTCGGCAATTGACCTTCTATGTACTCAAACGTTTTTGGAGTTACCGCATTACTGCCCAAATACCAAAGAGCGCTTAGTGCCTCTCCAGCCGGGCTGCCAGCCAGTGCCACTTTTCGTGGCGCTACATGTTTTAGTCGCACTTCCTCATTTCCTAAACGATATTTCCGGCTCGGCCCATCAGTGAGAAAAACCGACTGCGAAGACACTTGCGTGGTGAAACCAAAGCGACGAGCCGCATCAGCACCGTTAATCTCAACCTTATTGCCAGACTGACCCGCCAGGTATTTAGCAACTTCTTCCGCCCCTGGTAGGACCTGCCCAACATAGGGGTTTTTTTCAGGCCTCACGAATACACCGCCCTTAATCCGAGCAATCTCACCCGCCTTCACAAGACGCCAGAGAGCTTGGTCAACCGCAGCGCGACTTCCCAACCCCAAGAATCTTTTGGACCGAAAAGGCTTACCTCTCTTAAGTCCTTTGATTCTCTTACTGATTTCTTTAGAAACACTCACTTTCGTCTCTCCTAAATTTGTTAGAAAATTATAGTACTTTTCTAACAAAAATCAACGACCAATTACTCAATATAATCGTAGGTATCTGTTACATCACGAATAATTGGGCTAAATCCACATGAATTCACAATACAACTAGGACATTTAGCCGCTGCATGCGCACGAGACATCCAATACTCGTTGCACGTATTTCGTACATCGTGTACGATAATCGTTCAACGACTGGCGATGATGCCGGTCAGGTGAATATTAGGTGCAAAATGAACAAATCAGACTTAAGAGCTGCCGTTATCGCGGCAATTGCCGAAGTAGAAAATCGTTGTGGGCGGGACGAGCCAGAGCTCACAAATGATACTCGTCCTATTACCGACCTCGCGGAGTGGGACTCACTTCTCGGTGTCGAAGCAACTCTCATTGTGGAAGAAAAGATCGGACAAGAAATCGCTTTTGAGAGCATATCTGTAACTGAAGGCGACGACGCGGCTCCCAGATCCATCGATGAGATCGTCGACCTACTATCTGCGGTGATTCTAGGCGAGCAAGTCGCATGAGCGGCATGCCGCTGGACGAATGCATGTGTCGTCGTCTAAAGCTTGCAAGAGAAAACGCCGGACTCAATCAAACGCAGGCTGCATCCCTGATGCAGATGCGTCGACCATCGATTGCGGAGATCGAATCCGGACGTCGGCGCGTGTCCGCTGACGAATTAAAGGCATTTGCCAAATATTACAAAGTACCTTTGACGTGGCTCGCTTGCTCTAATTCTGAAGACACCAATGAAGAAAAGGAAAAGATAGAGCTGGCCGCACGCGAGCTTTCAAAACTCCGCCACGATGATCTCGACCGCGTTATGGAGCTTCTCGCTATTTTCCGTGGCGACAGCTCTTCATGACATACCCACAAGACATAGCGCAAACGGCAGCTGCCAAAGCGATGAGGTTACGTTCACAGCACAACGTAGAGGCCGACGCTGCAGTTGATCCCGTCGATCTGGCGCTAAAGATTGGTATCCAGGTCCATTACGAACCACTGCGGAGCTTGGAAGGACTATATATCGCTGGCGAACAACGGCGAATAGTTTTAGGCAGCGATAGACCGATCGGACGTCGAAACTTTACGTGTGCGCATGAGCTTGGTCATGATGCTCACGGACACGCAACCAGAGTTGATGAACTAAGAGCGTCGGCAAGACCGTATGACCCTGATGAGTTTGCAGCAGATCGATTCGCGGCTGCTTTACTCATGCCGAAGATCGCAGTCTTGGCGGCATTTGCTCGACGCAACTGGGATGCCACGAAGCCCTCACCCGACCAGATTTTCATCGTGTCGTCGGAATTCGGTGTCGGTTATTCGACCATTGCCGGTTATATGAGCGGAACGTTGAACCTTTTTCCGAAAGCATTTGCTGATCAACTGAAAAAGGAGCGCCCTCTCGATTTACGAACTCGTCTAATCGGCCGCAATCTACAACAACATTTGCTGGTCATCGACTCAGGTTGGCGGCGAAAAGAAGTGGACATGGAGGTAGGCGACGTCGCTTTGCTCAACGGTGCAGTTGACGATCCGGACGGCCATCTGGCGTTCAAAAACCGAATCGATCGGCGAACAGAATTTGTTGCGAAATCGCCTGGTATCGCAAAATTCGCTACAACTGGCTGCAACGGCCGCATCCGAATCGCTCCTAGATCCTATAGGGGTCTCGCTGACTATCGACATCTCTCCGCGTCTGTTCTCACACAAGACTTCGCCGCATGAAAGTTATTGAAGATTCAAACATATCTTACGCTTGGGCCCGCGCCGTCCGAACAGCATTGGCGCGGAAAGGTGAAGTTTCCCCGCTGGTCATCAGCGTCGCCGGTGATTTCAATGCTGGGAGACCGCCGAATGACCAAAAAGTTGAAGAAAAGCTCGATGTACTTCTCAAGAATGAGGGTGGACTCTCAATAAACCGTGTCGCCAATACGCTATTTCCGCAGTCACTATGGAACCCTTTGCAACCACGTGCTCGATTGTATGAACGATACTTGCAACTTTGGCCAAAAATAAAGAAGTCCAACCCTAATGGTCACTATTTTCGACGTCTAGTCTCATACGGAGATGCTTCCGTTTTCGACGGCAACCAACTCGAGTTTGCTATCAGTACGTACTCGTCCCGAAAGGGTGTCCGCAGAAGCATGCTCCAAGCAGCGATATTTGACCCCAGAGTTGACCATACAAAAGCGGCTCAACGCGGTTTTCCGTGCCTGCAGCAAGTTTCGTTCGCGGTGCAACAGGACAAAACTATTGCGATAAACGGATTCTACGCATTTCAATACATTGGTAAGCGAGCATACGGCAACTACCTCGGCCTATGCAGGCTCGGCCATTTCGTAGCACACGAACTCAATACAAAGTTGAGCAGAATGACTTGCTACTCCGGAATAGCGCAATGTGATATCGGCGCTACAAAATTGCGGAAGGTTATTGACCATTTAGATGACGATGTATTCCAGAGGGACTCCGATGAACTTTGATTCCTATCAAGAACGAGCTCAAGAAACAGATCAATTCCCAGGAGATAGCAAGGACGCTCTTGTAATTCCTCTGTTGGGTCTCGTCGGTGAAGCGGGCACGCTGCAGTCTGAATACAAGAAACTCCTTCGCGACGGATCAGCACACAATAGTTTTCATCAACGTGTCCAAGAAGAATTGGGTGACATTCTTTGGTACACAGCGAATATTGCGCACAAGTGTGACTTGTCTTTATCGGAAATCGCCGACCAAAATCTCGCTAAAAACGAGGGAAGATGGCATCCCGACCGACGTTCGGAGCCTAGATTTTTTGACGATACGTACGAAGAGCACGAGCAACTGCCCAGAACATTTCGATATACATTTGGATACGAAACCGATGAGGCAAATGTAAGGCGGGTCGTGATGCGTGATGATGCCGGCAACCAATTGGGAGACGGTTTGACGGACAATGCGCAAGAAGAAGACGGCTACAGATTTCATGATGTACTTCACTTGGCCCATGCCGCCATCTTAGGTTGGTCACCGGTACTTCGACGCCTTCACAATCCGAAGAGAAAGCGACGGTCGAACCCTGAAGTTGACATGAACGAAGACGGCGGACGAGCGTCGGTAGTCGAGGAAACAGTAGCCGCTGCCATTTTCGCATATGCGGAAGCCAACAATTTCCTGCAGGGCACCGACAGAGTCGATTGGCATCTTCTTCGATTCGTAAGAGACATTACGAAAAAGCACGAGGTGTCGGTCCGAACTGAAGCAGAATGGGAGCAGGCAATTCTAGCCGGAATAGGCGTTTGGAACGAAATCAAATCCAATGATGGCGGGACGGTTAAGGGCGATCTAATAAACCGGACGCTGATGTTTGAGCGACAAAATCCGCTAAGCGAATAGAAGCTCCTGCTCTGGCAGATTGTCGATACTTTCTAATTCTTCAACTGAATTAGTCTTTGGCGGATGTATTCCCCAGCTCGGCGGATACCATTGCGGTAGTAGCTGATCGGTGAGTCGATATTTCTGTTTGATTCTGGTCCGCCCCGAAATTCCATCAATACGCGGATGAGCGACGCGCGCGTACTTGTCAACCTCACAAAATAGGTTTTGACAGTCGATGAGCTGTAATTTGCGCCCCCACAATCCGGGAAACGAGAGTCCCAGGCGATCAAAGTGAGAATCGGCCGTTTCGGTAACCGCACGAATAATATCTTCCTCCGAAAGACTCCCAATATCAGGGAAACACTTGCGTATACCATCTCGGGCACCAGGTCCCGCAACTACGAAGTCCATTTCGGAAAATTCGACTAAGCTCGTATAATTTATGTCTATTGCCAATTGATACGCGAGGAAACGCCCGATTGATGGATATCCAAGAAGTAACTCGTAGATCTGCTGAAGTGAACGCGCATCAACGATCTTCTGAGGCAACTGATCCCCCATCATTTGATCTATAAGCAATAGGTGGTTCGAGTGTTTTCGAGCCTCACCGAGGTTCGGGGACGCCATAATGTATGCAGCAGAGTAAATACTTTCGCCTCTACCTCTCGATTGCTCTAGCAAATCGTCATACGCTCCGATATTAAAATCTGACCAAGTAATATCCTTGAGCGATCGTTCGAGACGATTCCATGTCTCTATCTTGTTAAAAAACTTGAAAAGAAGAAGTCGAAACAAGATTTCTTCCGGCGACTGTGACCCTTTGTAGGCTACTTCCCGTATCAAATACTGACTGACTCGATCAGATGCACGATAAACATTCGTAAAACGATGCTTCGAGAGGATCTCGTCACTCGTCCACGGGGCACTGGCTCCCGCCACTCTTTTTAGAAAAATCTCTTGACGAGCGGCGGCGAACTTCCAATAGGTATCGAAAACTGCTGTTGCTTTCAGATTGCCGTTCGGAGTTACTAACTCTGCCATGCGATTATTCCAGTCAGATTTATTCAACTACGACATTCGCGCAGACTCTCCTGCTCTGCGACGAGTATACGTGTGGAAAAGGGCAGTGTCTTCTACGCAATTTAGACACCGCCAGTACAGCATTTAGGCAGCAAGCATCAATTAATTGACGTGCGTGGCCGGCGGAATTGAAACGTCTTGGCGATATCCGAAATTCGGTCCGAATTGCCACCATGAGACACCGCACAACTGGTGTGACACGAATATTCTGGGGCACCAATCGGGGGTATCGCCAAAAAGGGTTGCAAAGGCAGGGGCCAGCTAATTAGGCGCTTTCGGGGGAAGTCACATTGCAGGCTACTCCATTGAAACGGCCCGTACTCTGAGACAAGTATCTGGCAACTATCCTAATCATCCAGCGCAGTAGCGCTGGCGTGGATAACACTCTCGCGGGAATATTGCGTGTTTACTCGTAGATTCCCGATAAAGCCAACAACAATCATCGAGCTTTCTCATTGATCTTGAACGAATCTTGACTGCAGGCTATGTCAGGC
>JAVJHY011573222.1:0-10996 GCA_035593235.1 Phascolosoma agassizii | reverse complement strand
GTTGGCTCATGGCACGACATCCCTCGAATCAATCGTACGACTATGCCATGATCCGGAGGTTGTTCAGAGCTTCCCTAGGCAGCCTCGTAATTACTATAGGAACAATAAGGAGCACGAGATCGTGCACACGGTTCTTCGCGCTGCTTTGTTTTGCCTCGATGGTGGAGGAAATATAAAACCGTTTGTCGTTACGAACGTAAGTACAAATTCGTATTTGCTCGAATTCCTTTATGGCACCAAGGGGTCCGCATAACATGTCTGGGATTAGTTTATCGGAGGCAAAGAGCGGGAGGGACAGCACCAAAGTTCGTTAGAACAATGAACACCCATATTCTACAATCACAAGATGGTGTATGGACGATGGAGGCCATCACTTCACGACCAAATGGAGAGTATTTTTGCATATCAAGCGGGGAAAATAAATACATTCTTTGTGCAATGCCTCATTTCCCACATGATTACGACGGTGATTTTCCGAGGTTTAGATGGGAGATTTGGTCGACACAAATCCCGGTAAAGCAAGAATTTCCGGACGCATACGAAAATAAAGATGAAGAGCGAAGAGTTTGCGGCGTTCTTATTGAGGCGCTCAAGCAGTATTCCGGGGCAGGCAACATAAAAGATTTTGAAATTATCGATGTAACGATAACGCCTGCGCTGGCGCGTCGGTTACACGATGTGGACGGAGTGGCCTAGATATGACAGGTAGTCTTTCACTGCAAAATGCCCTTGATCGTCTTGGGCAAAGTGATTTTGTTCCGACTATCGAGGCGTTGCAATCCCTGGCTGGAGAGCCCCCACTGAGTGGTCCACCCACTGGGATCATTTGATCTCGTTTTCAGGAGGACCAAGGAATGGCAGGCAAGAGAGACAAGCCGGCGGCTCGACGAAACCTGATTGAGATTGCCGTAGACGTAGAGCTTCAGGAGAATGGCGGGATGATATGACGGCCGCCCCGTCATCTTTGGGTCGACGCTGGCGAAGCCGAGTGAACCGAGATCCAGTGCGTCGGCGAAGGCATCAATCACCCGAACCGGGTTCTCTTCATCGATCCAGTCTTCAAGGCAGTCCGGCAACAACGTCGCTTAATCTCGATCCGCACCCTCGATAAACCGCTTCATCTGATCCTCCACCGCTTAAAGGATAGGAAAATCATAACAGGGTTCGCGTTTCGAAACAGCCTGGGTCATCAGGCGAACAACTCATGTTGGGCAATGCATGTCCGCTTCTGAGAGTGAAGCGTCTCTCAGGGGCTGTTCACTCGTCCTCGCCCCAGTAAATTCCCAGTTCATGGCGCCGTTCGTGGAAGCGTTCGATGTTGGCTATGACGGTTGGGTCGGCGTCGGCGATGACGAAGGCCATGAGGGTTTCGAGGAAGGCGGAAAGAGCGACGGTCGAGGTGAAAAATTGTGGGGTGTCCACGGGAACTGCGAAGCGATGTTTCGCGCCTTGCAGGATCGGGGACGCAAGGCTGTCGGAGATGCCGATGATGGTGACGTCTTGTTCGCGTGCTGCCTGAACCGCTTCGACGACTTCGCGACGGTAGGGCTTGAAGGTCATAGCGAGGAGGACGTCGCCCTTGCCGGCGCGCACAAGGCCATCCACGGGCAGGGAGCCGTCGCGCGGGATTGCCATGACGGTATCGACGGCCATGCTCGCGAGATAGGCGAAGTTGCGGGTCAGCGCGTTGGCGACCCCGACGCCAAGCACGTACGTGGTGTGTGCCTTGACGATTTCATCGGCGGCGGCCTTGAGAGCGGGGGCCTGTGTCGCTGAATACAGGTTCTCGATGTTCTGGATCGAGGCCGTTGCCATCTCCGCGTAGAGGGCGTCGAGTTTTCCACCCTTGGCGAGGGATTGCAGCCAGCGCGCCCGATCCGGAAAGTTTTCCCGGCCCTGGCGAATTTCTTCGCGGAACGGCTCGCGGAAAGTTTCGTAGCCATCGAAACCGATCGTGCGGGCCATGCGTACGAAGGTGTTCGGCTTGACGTTGGCGGCGTCGGCAATCTCGCGAATGGAGCTGACGCCGACATCGTTGGGATTGTCGAGAATGTAGGATGCGGCCTTGCGCACCTCGGGTGTCAGATCGTTCAAACGCGCAGCAAGCTGGGCGAGAACATCCGCCGGGGCTGGTTCGTCAGCAGAGGCATTGGATACATTTTGCGGTGGTACAATCATGTCATTCATGTTTGACGAGTGTACAAATGTGCAATAATCCTGTCCATCATAAAGGCACACTTCATCGGGGATGAGTCCGTGGATAGCAAGGTTCCCGCGCAGGCGCGTGTGGTGATTGTTGGGGGTGGCGTGATGGGCTGCGGCCTTGCCTACCACCTCGCACACGAAGGATGGAGCGATATCGTTCTCCTCGAAAAGGCGGAACTGACGTCGGGCTCGACCTGGCATGCGGCCGGGCAGATCACGCATTCGACGTCGAGCTTCGCCCTCGGGAAGTGCGTGGACTACAACATCGGTCTCTATTCCGGAGCGCTGGAGAAAGAGACCGGACAATCGGTCACGTGGCATGGCTGCGGATCGTTCCGTCTGGCCTACACCGAAGACGAGATGGACTGGTTACGGCACACGCTGAGTGTCGGCCGCTCACTTGGTTTCAACATCGAACTGGTGGGGCCGGAGCGGATTGCGGAATTGCATCCGTTCTACAATCTCGATGGGGTGCTCGGTGCACTGCACACGCCGGAGGACGGGCACGTCGACCCGTCCGGTGTCACGCAGGCGATGGCGGCTGGTGCGCGGCAGCTTGGAGCGAAAATCATCCGCCAGTGCCGGGCGATGGATATCAAGCAGCAGGACGACAGTGCCTGGAAGGTCTCGACCGAGCATGGCGACATTGTGTGCGAACATGTCGTGAATGCAGGCGGAACGTACGCGCGACAGATGGGTGAGTGGAGCGGGCTTTTGTTGCCGATGACATCCATGACGCACCACTATTTCGTCACGGACACGGTGCCGGAATTCCAGAACCTTGAGCAAGAGCTACCGGTAATCCGGGATGACAAGCTGGTTTCGGGCTACATCCGAATGGAGCAAAAATCCGGCCTGATCGGGATTTACGAAAAAGAGAATCCGAACGCCGTGTGGCTCGATACCTGCCCGTGGGAAGCAGAGAACGAACTGTTCGAGGCCGACTACGACCGCATCATGCCATGGCTGGAAAACTCCATGGGGCGAATGCCGATCTTCAAGGACCTTGGCATCAAGCGCGAAGTTCATGGCGCGATTTCGCATCCGCCTGATGGGAACCCGATGATTGGCCCGGCTCCGGGCGTGCGGAACTACTGGTGTTGTTGCGGCACGCAGATCGGCATCGGCTGGGGGCCGGGGCTGACGCGGGAACTGGCGCGCTGGATGGTGCACGGCGCTGCCGATATCTCGATGCGTGAGTACGATCCGCGCCGCTTCGGGGACTATGCCGTGAAGGACTGGCAGGTGATCAAGTCGAAGGAAGACTATTGTCTGCGCCACGAAATCCCCTTCCCGCATTTCAATCGTCTTGCCGGGCGGCCGATCAAACCGAGCCCGCTTTATGACCGGCTGAAAGCGAACGGGGCGGTTTACGAGGAGGTTTACGGCCACGAGCGCCCGCGCTGGTTTGCGAAGGACGGCGTTGCGCAACACGACCACTATTCGTTCCGCCGTAACGTTGTCCACGATATGGTGGCGCAAGAGGTCAAGGGCGTCCGCGAGGGCATGGGCCTGATGGATTTGACGGCGTTCACGAAGGTGGAAGTTGCAGGTGGTGATGCGGCGGTGTTTCTGGACAGGCTCTGCCCGAACCGGCTGCCGAAAAAGACTGGCGGGATCATCCTGACCCACCTGCTAAACCGTCGCGGCCGCATCGAAATCGAGTTGACGATCGTGAAGCTTGCGGAAGATCGGTTCTATCTGGTCTGCGCGGCGTTCTTCGAACAACGTTTGCTGGATCATCTCGAGCAGCGCCTTGACGGTGAGGCCGTTACGCTTGTCAATCGGTCAACCGGCTGGTCGGCGCTCGCGGTGCAGGGACCGAAATCACGAGACGTTCTGGCGGCGAACACCCCGGCAGCGCTCGACAACGCTTCGTTCCGCTGGTTGACGGCGCAAGAGATCGAGATTGCCGGGCAGATGATGTGGGCGTTCCGGATGTCCTATGCCGGTGAACTCGGTTGGGAGATCCACGGGCCGCGCCAAAGCATGCTGACCGTGTACGATGCGTTGCGGGCGAACGGCGAAGCCCATGGGGTCGTCGATTACGGCTCGTTCGCCATGAACGTCATGCGCATGGAAAAAATGTTCAAGGGGGCGGGCGAGCTCACCAACGAGGTGACGTTGCCGGAAGCCGACGTCATGCGGTTCGTGAAGATGGAAAAGGAAGGCTTTGCGGGCAAGACGGAGACGCAGGCCAGCCTTGATGGGACGCTACCCTGGATCTGTGCCTATCTCTCGATCGATCCGGACGGTGAGGTTGACGGACACGGCGGTGAAGCCGTGTTGCTGGACGGCAAGGTCGTCGGATCGACGGCATCGGTGGTTTACGGGCATACGGTCGGTGCTATCCTGGCGTTCGCCTATATCAAGCCGCATGCGGCGACAACCGGCACCAAACTGGAGGTCGTCATTGCCGGTGTGCCACGGCCCGCGGTTGTGCTCGGCGAACCCGCGTATGATGCCGGGAACCAGTTGCCGCGCACCGATGCAGCGATCACGGCTGCGGCAGAATGAAGATCGAACGCGTCACGATCTGGAGTTGCGATGTTGCCCTGAACGCACCCTTCGGGTTGTCCGGGAATCGGGTTGCCACCGAACTTACCACTCTGATCGTTCGCATCGATGCCGATGGCGTTTCCGGCTGGGGCGAGAGCTGTCCCTGGGGGCGTGATTATCTTCCGTCATTCGCTGAAGCGGTTCGGGCCGGCCTCACGGTGCTTGGACCGGAACTGATTGGGCGAGATGCGGCAAACCTTGCGGATATAAACGCATTTGTTACGTCAAACCTGATGGGGCAGCCATCTGTGCTCACGGCCATCGACATGGCGTGTTGCGATCTCGCAGTGCGAGCTACCGGTGTTCCGATGTGGCAGTTTCTCGGCGGTCGGTTGACGCTCGATGCGCCACTACCGGGCGGCATCGGGCAGACGCCGGGTCCGGAGATGCAGAAGAAAATCGAGGCGTGGCGCGCCAAGGGTGTGCGGCAGATGTCGGCCAAGGCCGATGGCAATGTCGATGAGGATGTAGCGATGGTCCGCTTCATCCTGGAGCGGTTGGAGCCGGGCGAGTTTCTTAAGGTCGATGCGAATGGCGGCTGGCGGCTCGACCATGCGCTGCGTGTCGCGGAGGTGATGGATCATCGCGTGATGATCGAGCAGCCATGTGGCACGTATGCGGAATGCCGGAGTTTTTCCGAGCGCAGTGGCCGGGCGATCTATCTCGACGAAATCGCGACCGGTTCAGATGTTATTCTGCGTGCGCATGGGGACGGCATTCTCGCTGGCGTCAATCTGAAAATTGCAAAACTGGGTGGACTAACCCAAACGCGACAGGTTCGCGATCTTTGCACCGATCTCGGCATTCCGGTCTTCATCCAGGATACGGGTGGTTGTGCAATTGCACGTGCCGGGATCGTCCACATGGCGGCGGCGATTCCGGAACGTCTTCTGAACGGTGTCTGGGATTGCGCTGCGGTGATGAGCGATGCCCTTGGAACCGGCGGTGTGATCGTGAACGACGCGTCACTTCGGGCCGCCGACACGCCCGGCCTCGGTGTCGAGATGAACATGGCCAGCCTTGGCGAACCGGTCGCAATATTCGGTGCCGCGCCAAGCGCTTGAAACGGAACATTACAGAGGCAATTCGATCATGACACCGCAAGCCCGTACCGCACCCAACGCCAACGATCTTTCCTGGGTCGCAGACGCGCATGCCGATCATTACATCCAAAGCTGGTCGGTCCAGGGCGCGCGTCCGCGTGTGATCACCGGAGGTGAAGGGAGCTGGTTCCAGGATGCGGATGGCAAACGTTATCTCGATTTCCAGTCACAACTGGTGAACCTGAACCTCGGCCACCAGCATCCTGCCCTGGTTGCGGCAATCAAGGAGCAGGCCGACAAGATGTGCTACATCGGACCGGCAATGGGGAACGAAGCGCGATCCGAGTTGGCGCAACTCATGGCCGAGGTCACACCGGGGAACCTGACGTCGACGTTCTTCACGACAGGCGGGGCCGCGGCGGTGGAAAACGCGGTGCGGCTGGCGCGCCACTATACGGGACGGGAGAAAATTGTTGCCCGGTTCCGGTCGTATCATGGCGGCACGAATGGCGGTCTCGCACTCACGGGCGATCCGCGCCACCACCTGATCGGCGGCGCGGCCAATGCCGGCATCGTGCGTATGCTGGACCCGTACACCTATCGCTGTCCGGCCGGTCACCCCGATCCGTGCCCGGTGTGCACCGGTGCACCGCACTTCGAAGAGCTGCTGATGTACGAGAATCCGGCGACGATCGCTGCGGTCGTCATGGAGCCGATCGTCGGGACGAACGGTATTCTGGTCCCGCCGGACGGCTATCTGCAATCGATCCGGGAGGTCTGTGACCGCCATGGCATCCTGCTCATTCTCGATGAAGTGATGGCCGGGTTCGGGCGGACAGGAAAATGGTTCGCCTGCGATCATTGGGATGTGGTGCCGGATATCATGACGACGGCGAAGGGGATCAATTCCGGTTACGTTCCGCTTGGGGCAATGACGGTGTCGGAACCCATTGCGGCATGGTTGAAGGACCATACGTTCCCGGGCGGCCTCACTTACGCGGGGCATCCGCTGGCGTGCGCGTCCGGTGTTGCATCGATCAAGGCGTACCGCGAGGAAAATATTGTCGAGCGGGCGGCAGAGAGCGGTGCGGTCCTTGTGAAGATGCTGGAAGCGCTTGCGGAGAAACATCCGTCCATCGGCGACATTCGCGGCAAAGGATTGTTCCTCGCGATTGAGTTGGTGCGCAACCGGGAGACGCGGGAACCGCTCGTGCCTTACGCCGCCAAAGGGGCGGATGCGAAACCGATGCAGGAGATCATGGCGTTTGCGATGAACGAAGGGTTGTACCTGTCGTTCTTTTCCAACGTCATCCGTCTGACGCCGCCACTCAACATTTCACACGACGACCTCGGGTTTGCGCGCGACGTGCTCGACAAGGCGCTGGACATTGCGGATCGCCTGGCGTCAGCCTGACGCCGTCGCGGACACACTCTCGCCCTGGCGATTTGCTTCCAAGAAGTATAGGACTTCTTCCGTGCACGCATGCGCAAATCAAGGGTACCCTTCATGAACAAGCGGCTTTTGTTTCCTGTATCGATGATCATAGCTGTGGTCGCGACTAGCGCAATCGCGCAGGCAGCCGAACAACCGGAAATCGTGTCGCGGGCGGAATGGAAAGCGAAGCCCGGCATCGAAACGTTGATGAAGACGCAGACGCCGAAGGAAATCATTGTCCATCACACGTCGGTGAAACAGCAGCCGAAGATTTCGCTGGAGCGCAAGATGCGGGGTCTGCAAGGGTTTTCGCAGCGCCCCGGCAAGGTCGGCAAGCGCAAGAAACCGGCTTGGGGCGACGTGCCGTATCACTATTACATCGGGGTGTCAGGGCGGATTGGTGAAGGGCGCGACATCAATCGCGCCGGGGATACGAATACGAAATACAGCACGCAGGATCGTGTGCAGGTTGTGCTCGAAGGGTATTTCGAGAAGGAAAAGCCGAATGCGGCGCAGTTGCAGGCGTTGTCGGCGCTGACGCTCTGGCTGACGAAGACGTACGGGATTTCAGCGGAGAAAATTACGGGGCATAACGATCATGCTTCGACGGATTGCCCTGGCAAGCACCTGAAGGTGCATTTGCCCGAACTGCGCGAAGCGGTGGCAGCGGGGGAATAGGCACCCCGCACGTTTTTCCGGTTCGTGCAATGACTTTTTCCATATTGCAATAAGTGCACACCTGACCACACACTCAAGTTGGCTTGACAACTTTGGCGCTGGATCAATCAATTTTCCGTGTGCATGATTATCCATATTGCGATGTCAAGGGTGCGGCATCGGCTCCAGCATGGGGGTTGATGGCGCTGTGGGGACCGGGCAGTTGACTGTGTGAATGTCCGGGGGACCGCTCTGTGCTGCGTTGTGCTTTGTCAAAATCCACACGTGTTGGTTTGGTTGTGCGCCGAGGGATTTCGGGATGCAGGACACTCGGAAACCTACAACTCCTCTCCATCGCCGCGTTCGCATTTGCCATGTTTGCCGGGACGACCGCAGCAAACGCACAACTGGCCGAACGCCTGATCCCGAATCTCAATCGCGCCGCCAACTCGCCCGCACGACAGTTGCAGAACGCGCTCAACAATGCGGGCTGCTATCCTTTGCATGTTTCGATCGTCGCCAAGACCGATGGCAACTTCGGGACGCGCGGCAGCCGTTCCCGTCAGGCGATCTCGAATTATCTCTCGGCACGAAATGTCGCCGCCTCGACGTTCCTGACCACGCAGCAGTTCATACGCGATGTGCAAACGTCCGGAACCCGCTGTTTGCAAGTCGCGAACGGTATTTGTCGCAAAGACTCGATCGGCCCGCAGTATCTCGCATCCCTGGAGGGTGTGGATGACGTCCGCAAGCTTTCCATCGCCCTCCGGACCGCCGTCGACAAGTTTGACTCGACACTCTTCCCGCAAGGAAAGGGCGATCCACTGGTCCTGTCAGATAGTGGCGAACGATCGAACAAGGGCCGTATCAAGTCGTACGGGATCAAGGGCGTCACGACGGAAACGACGCGAACCGCACTCGCTGAAGCCGTTTACAACTTCGACAACCTTGTTCTCTCGTATGCGCTGCAGACGCCCGAATGCCAAATGTGTGCCGCCGTCAATGACTGGCTGTATCTGCGGAACATCGCTAGTGCGAATGCCGGCTACCTCATCGCCAAGAAGCACAATGCGGATATCTTCTACCGCTTCAAGGTTGAAAACATTCCGGAAGATCTGATGGAGCAGGTTCGGCCGAACATTCGCGTCTATCGCAGCATCACCGCCAAACTGAACACCATGTTGAGCCAAAACGCCGATCCTGCCGCGACGCGCAATCATATCATCCAGCGCGATGCAGAGATGGCGAGCATCACAAAACACTTCCAGAACAACTATGTCTCGGGAGGTAGCGCGAAGCCAATGGCCAAGGTCGCCAGCGGCCAATGCACAGGGTTCGACGGCAGCTCCATCTATCAATGAGACGTGACGACCAGAAAACCGGTTTTGAATTCGCTGCGAACCGGCGATGAAACACAAGGGAGGATGCGGACCATGATGGCCGTTGGACATTCAAACAAACAATCGAAAGCGGGAATCATCGCGCGTAAATTTTTTCTCCTGAGCGCTCTGTGTGTGTTCTCACTTGCGGTCGGAGCCACCAACGCCGTGGCGATTGATCTTGATCCTGAGGATATTCCTACCATCGAGCCCGACAATCCGGTCAAGCCCGTTGATCCGAACAAATGCAATATCACCGAGGACATGACCGTCGCATGGATTGCGAACAACCCGCTCACGGCCGCGTTGAACAAGGCCTACAAGGAAATTGATGCGCAATGGGACAAACTCAACGATGATCAATTCGGGCACCCGAAATCAACCAATGTTTCGGGAACAAAGGCGGAAGCCAAGGCCCTGCTCGACGCGCACCGAGCGGCACTCTGGGCGATGTCCGTCAAGATTGCCGGTAAGCTTGTTCCTGCGTGCGATGAATGCCAGTCCGTGGACAACTGGGGCAAGCTGAAATGGTTCGCCCATAAACGTTCCGATGGTCAAAGCATCGGCAGCAACAAAGTCAATAACCTGACCCGTGCGCAAGTCGACAACAACAAGGTGATGTCAAAACTCAGCAGCTTCATGGCGGTGCGTGAATTGCGGGCGGCCGCGCCGGACTATCCGAGCAGCGCGGGTTACACGCAAAAGAAAACCCTCGACAAGCAGTGTCAGGTTGAGCTTGCGAAAGACAATCCTGATCCGGACAACTGCAACACGAAGTACCTCGCGAGGATACTCGACACACTTGAGAGATCACTCACCAAGGCGTTGGCTTCTGCGAGAGCTTCCGACTCCCGGAAAGTGAAGATGAGTTCGATTGGCAGTTCCTCGCTCCAGTGCGAACCATCGTCGAATTACGGCTACATCGCCTGGTCACGGGTGCCTTGAGGGAGGTAAACACCCTCATTGAACGACCTGCTTTCAAGCGACGGCTCCAAGACACCGCCGGGAGAGACAGACCGGCGGGTCGAGATCGTGCCGTTTCAGTGGGGTCACGGACCAAACAGTGAAGACGGCCGGCGTGAGGCCGGGCGGGCGCTCCACGATCTCCTGAAAGAGTATGACAAGGCGGGGGAAGATTATTATCTGCTTGGGCACAGCCACGGCGGTTCGGTGATCCACAACGCGCTGCTATACTCGGTCGCCAAATGCCCCCCTTCGAACATCTCAAATCCTGGACAACGGTCGGCCCAACCGCTTCCTCTACCAGAGACTGGGTTTCACCGGTCTGACACTCTTCGCCACGGCGCTCGGCGCACTTTTTATCGTGGCCGTGACTATTATTGCCAGCTTCAGCGGAACGAACGCGTTTTTCAATATGGTCAACCTACGTCTGGGTGACCAGGCCCCCGGGTTCTATGGCCCGATGATTCTGGTGCTGTTGTTGTTCGCCGCGGTCTGGATCGGCCTGCTCTATCTGGCGGAGAGCCTGAGCAGCCGCTGGCATCCAAAGCGCCGCAAGCGCAAGGCTCAGCCAAGGGTTCATTGAGATCCCTTCCGGCGAACTACCAACAAGGGCCAAAACAGTTGTACTCATGAAGGGGGGGTCGCAGTCCGCAACACAGACTCTGCCGGAGACGCAGCAGGGCACGCCTCACTGGAGGACCAGGCTCGGAATGATGGTTCCAGCGGGATCGCTACCAGAGGCTTGCGCTTCTTGG